>VMDO01016919.1:0-46344 GCA_007922755.1 Pedetes capensis | reverse complement strand
GGAGTATTTTATTAGCATAATTAACAAATACTGAACACAGGATTTGCTTGTCATTAAATGGCTAGACTTAAGAGCTAGAAAATATATTAATAATGCTAACAATGCTTAAATTATAATATCCCTGATTGTTATACTGTGAGTAGACTCAAAAAAAATTGAGAAAATATTTTTCCAGTACTCAGAATCATTTTCTCCCATTTAACCAAGTTGTTGTTGTTGTTGTTAGGTGCCGTCGAGTCGGTATCCGACTCATAGCGACCCTCTGTACCACAGGGGAAACACTATTGTCGGTGCTTCTCTGCTGTTCATAGGGTTTTCAATGGCAGATTGATTTTTGGGAGGGGGTTGCCAGGTCCTTCTCCCAAGCCTACAGCTTCTGGTGTTCCCAGGCGGTCTCCCATCCAGGTGCTAACCAGGCCTGACCCTGCTTAGCTTCCGAGATCTGACAGGATCGGATGCCACAGGGCTACGGCTGCAGGCTTTAACCAAGTAGTTCATCATATTATGGAAGAATGAGGTAAGTTCTATCATGTCCCTATTGTACACCTATTTATTAATGAAAAGGACAATATCATCAACATCCATTTAAAAATAGGCAAAAAAATTTTAAATGTCTTTTTCAAAGATACACAGTGGAAAATAAACATATAAAAATGTTCAGTATCACAAAACCTCAGGAAAAAATGCATTAAAACTACAGTGAGATGCTATTATACACCGACTAAAACAGCTTGAATTAAAAAGATTAACCATACCAAGTCAGGCAAGAACATGGAGGAACAGAAATGTTCATATGCTGTTGGTGAGAATGCAAATGGGCACAGTCTAGATCAGTTTGATGGTTTCTTAAAAGTGATACATTTACACATTCCAAATTACTGGCACAGAAGAAATAAAACATATATGCATATTAAGAATTATATGCCTATTTTCACTACAGCTTTATTTGTAACAGCCCAAAATAGGATACAAACAACTGTCCAGTAAGAGATGGATAGTGGCATGTCCACAGAACCAAACACCATTCAGCAACAAAAAGGATGGACTATCCAAAAAGTAGTATGCTGAACCTCAGAATAATTATGTAGTGTGAACAATATCTGGAAAAAAGTAAACATTTTATGACTTCATTCACAAATGGTACTCTTGTGAATGAAAGTAAACTGCTGGACACTTGCAAGCCTGGGAACATGTTCATGATCATTATTATGATGGTTTCATGAGTTTATGACACAACTCTTCAAATTATAAACCACAAATACATATAGACTATATTGCATGTCACCTATACATCAACAAGCTTTATAAAACATGATTCAAAATATAAACATCTGAATTCCTACTTTCTGGAAACTAGAAGGCTTAGAAACTCCATGTTGATTTACTATGTCTGTCTTCATGATGGGGAAGGACAGCCCTGTATCAATATAGGAAATATTGGCAAGCAATGAGTGCTGTTGCAGTAAGAAATTACACGAACACTGGCTGGATCACAAAAGCTATTCCCTGGACTATAGGATCTCCATCATCTCTATCCTCATTTTCCTGCTTCTACAGAAACTCACTTGGGATGAGCAGCCCAGAAACACCAAAAAAAACAACAAAACTTTTAGATTATTTTTTCTGATAATGACCTCAAACTATCAGACACACACAGATCTCCAGGTCCTGTGAGTGTTCACAGCCAGTCACTGGAAGATTTGTGGATGTACTTTTACAAAAGGCACATTCCATCTGGTCTGCTGCAGGCTCTTCCATAGCCATTACTTCTATACTAGTCATGGTTCACTTCTGGCTCCAGTCATCTTATGAGTGACATCAGCCTAACGAATGACTGATCTCCAGGCACACAGCTCTTTGTAGAACCTTGTGAACAGCTTCTCTTCTACATGTTGGACATTGTGAGATATTCTCAGTGACTAATGGAGAAAATTTATCCCACTCTCACAAGCAGAAGAACTTACCCTGATACCTGGCCTCTTCTCAGAATGACCTCTAGTCTCATAGAAAGTAGATATCCAAGTCACAAATTAGGATAATAAAATCCCTGCATTGTTTCCTAGGTGGTTTTGGGCAGCAAGGCAAATTTGACCACAACCAGAATAAGAGCTACTCTTGTCATCTTACAATCTGGGCAGAGGTATACAAAATTAAGACATTCACAAAACTGTCCATCATTTCATACTGAGCACAAAACCTGTTTTCCAGCCTCCCCACATAGTAAACGAAACCCTAATATTAAAAGTAGCTTTAGCAATAAGGCAATTAGTGAAAATACCAGAGCAGTGTGAGGCAGTCCGGTGCTAGATGAAGGGAAAGCTGAAAACATTAGCCCATTGTCATGGGAGACTCACTGAAAACAAGTTTTCCATAAGGGTAAGTCATTCCTGGAAGCCCCCAACAGAATGTAGATCAGATCCTCCTTGTAAAAACTGAGTTAGATGTACACTTTAATCAGTCAGAAAAGGGAACAAATTACTCCCTAAAGGCTCATGGTGCCCAAGACTTCCTCTAGGGAATAAGCACAGACATTTGCTTTTCCTTAGCAGGCTGGGGTGACCAATGTACACTGAGCAAGGTGGTAGAAGATGGCGTCTACCAGAGAAACTGGCACTGATATAAATGTCAAGGGCCCCAGTCTGTTCAGAATGTGCAGAGCAGTGCTTGTAAGCCTCACTCATGCCTGAATTCATGGGAAATCTCACCCCCCTGGGTATTTGGAAATATGAATTTCAACCTCAGGCAAGCGGATTCCTCACAAAGCCTCTCTAGTGACATAATACTGAGAAAAAAGAAGACATCCTCTACAGGTCTAAGGCCATTCTCTAGTGTGGACTTTTAGGAGCTAAATGATGTTAGACCTTGGGCTAAAGCTTTCTCTGCATGCACTGCTTTCATAAGGCCTCTACATGTTGTGACATTTTTGGTGGTGAATGAGGCTAGAACACTGGCTAAAAGAATTCCCACATGTGTGACATTCATAAGGCCTTTCTCCAGTATGTACTACCTGGTGTTGAATGAGGCCAGACTTTTGGCTAAAGGACTTTCCACAGTGGCCACACTCATAAGGCCTTGCTCCAGTGTGGATTCTCTGGTGTTGAATAAGGATGGAGCTTTGACTAAAGGATTTCCCACATTCACCACACTTATAAGGCCTTTCCCCAGTATGAACTCTCTGGTGTTTAATGAGGGTAGCTTTCTGGCTAAAGGATTTCCCACACTGGCTACATTCATAAGGCTTTGCTCCGGTGTGAATTCTCCGGTGTTGGTTAAGAATGGCACTTTGACTGAAGGAATTCCCGCATTCACTACATTTATAAGGCCTTTCTCCAGTGTGAACTCTCTGGTGTTTAACAAGGGTGGCTTTTTGACTAAAAGATTTCCCACACTGGCTACACTCATAAGGCCTTGCTCCAGTATGAATTTTCTGATGGTCAACAAGACTAGAGTTTTGTCTAAATAATTTTCCACATTCACTGCACTCATAAGGCCTTTCTCCAGTGTGGATTCTCCGATGATCATTCAGGTGAGAGGTTTGGCTAAAGAATTTCCCACATTCACTGCACTCCCAAGGCCTTTCTCCAGTGTGAACTCTCTGGTGCTGATCAAGGGAGTACTTGCCACGGAAGGCTTTCCCACATTTGGTGCACTCATAAAGCTTTTTTCCAGTGGAGACTCTTGGGTAGTGAACAGGAGTATGTTTGTGGCTGGCTGATTTTCCACATTCTCCTGACTTCTGAATTTTATGACTATGAATGTCCTCCCCACCCACAATGACTTTGCTGGATGTCTTACCATTGGAAAAGGCTAGGGACTTGAGATGGTTCAATATGGAAGGGAGGTCCTGCTCCCAACTCGGGAAGGCCTTCATGGACATGCAGAACAGGCATCGTTTCAAATATGAGACACAGTCAATGTTGCTCTTCAAAGGTTTCTTTGTACTGTGATGTTTTTGGTGCTGGTAAAAATTTGTACATTCCCCAAACCCATGTTTCTGCCCAGGCAGATCATCCAGGTGCAAAATATCTTGTAGAATTGGGACACACTTTTCAAAGAAGTTAGTCTTCTGTGTGGATGGAGTTGCCTTAGAATTCCTGACCTGTGATGCTCCTACAGAAACTTTCTGCTCAGAACATGTCTCTTCATCCTCTGTTCCATGCCTGCAACCTGAAAGCAGAGAATTTCTGATAAAATGCATGTTGGCTATGCTTAGAGAAGGAAACTCCACCACACACACTCTACAGAACGATTTCATACTTTTTTCTGAGGATAAGGGAGCTGGGGGCAGGTTGAAGGGGCTGTATAGCAATACTGAGTCTCTAAACATAAGGATGGAGCTTTGACTAAAGGATTTCCCACATTCACCACACTTATAAGGCCTTTCCCCAGTATGAACTCTCTGGTGTTTAATGAGGGTAGCTTTCTGGCTAAAGGATTTCTCTAAAGATTTCTCTAAAGATGACAGAGTTAGAAAGGCCTCACCAGATGAAGGACACAAGGGTGGACCACAGAAAGGCAGGGTCTTGAACTCACTCCCATACTCCTCTGCCTACTGCCTTAAGGTACTCCAACACTGTGGTCACACAGTTATTCTAGTGTAACCTCAAAATCCCTAGAACTCACCACCCAGCCTTCCACAGGATGTTGTCTGCTGGTGACAAGTCCATGCTGTACAGAAAGCTGGTTGTGTCTAAGTCCAGAAAAAACCAACTGAAACTGAGTAGCAATTGTTCAGGCTTATATAATGCTATGTGTACACTTAACCAGGCAGTATGTGTGAGGCAGTGCTAGAAAACATTGCAGAAGGAGCAGAGGAACAAGTGATCCATATGAGACCAGAAAGGGGGTTAGCCAGGTAATGAAAGTTACAAATGAAATGAGAAATCAGAAAAGTATCATGTATGGGGAAGAAAATGTGGAAATGGGGTTTCATTGGTGGCATTTGCACCCAAACATAAGGGGACACAGAACAAGTTCTTTTTATGATTTGAAAATAGCCTGGATATCATGCCTTCCTGTAGTTGTCACTGACCAGACCCAAGGCCTCCTTTGAAACAATGCTCCCTTTTTTCAAGGAATTCAGGTTTTCTCATACACCACCCTGAATAATGTCACTACATGGGATTTGTGTGAAGCAAGGTCCACAAAAAAGATAAAACATGTGGTCAGCACTGATACAGAGCATCTTAGCACACAACAGATCACAAGAAAGGAAATAGTATTTTTTAAAAATCAAAAAAAAAAGGAGGTCTGATAAGAATAGCCCATGGCCTCGTAGGTTTGGACCACGACAATGATTTGCAATCATATCACAGAAAAAAGGCCAGCTAGGAGAAGAGGAGAAATATGGGATACAAGGAGTCATGATTCTGGACACAGCCGGGAGAGGTAAGCAAGATGACATCCATTAAGCTAACTGCAAGGTATCCGACTCCCAGACCAAATGGAGCAGCAAGTATTAGCACTGCTTCGAGAGCACACTGCTGTGCACACAGGGCAGTGCTGCCACCCATAGCACACATGCCAAGAACATGAAGAAGTTAACAAAGCCCCAAGGTCTGGCTGTGAAAAGGGTGAGTGGGCCTCTGGAGGGAAAAAAGGAGAGACAGAGCCTGGGCCAGTGGGTACGTGTGAGATGCTTACCTAGTGAGCTTATCAGTGCAAAGTTCTGCAGTGTAACACTGAAGTACAGGATCCTCTGAGCCTCATCAAGAAGTCTCCACTCTTCCTGTGAGAAGCAAATGGCCACATCCTCGAAGGTCACACAGCGCTGCCATAATGGCATCAGGTCACTCCACAATCAACTTCTCCCAGACAATCCTAAGATCAACCCCCCACTCATCCATCTTCTGTTGCCCCTCCTCCCCATATTCCAACCTCAGAGGAAAACCACATCCCAATGCCACTGATGCCCCTCCACTCTCATCATGGCCCTATTGTCCTCCCATAATGCCAACTTCAAATGAGCAGGAAGATGCCATCTAAACTCTGGATCTGGCGTATAGAGCCATATCCCTTCTTGTCAGACAATTCCTTGGGGTTCTATGTATGATGCCTCCCAGACACAACCAAATGTGAGTTTACCCTTCCCCCTTATGTCCTCAATGCCAGGGGCCTGGGTCCTTTAGTTCATATTCCCTCTCCATGTGCACACCACTCTATACACTCTCATAGCTACCAAAAACCCTTGCCCCATATCTTAGTCATCTCTCTGTTCTCCCTACATGTTGCTTAGCACATGACATCTAGAGACTAATTGACAAAACAAGATCTGGTAGTATCCTAGACCTCCAATGATCCTCACTGTCTAGGCAACCCAGGATCCTCCTCTGTAGGACTTTCTGACTGATTCTGTTCTTTGCTTCAGTGTCAGCTACTCAGAACCATGTGGGATCTCAGGCACCAATGTCCTCTACTTTTGCTGATATTGATGTCTGCTTACCAGTCACAGCCTTCCTTTCGTCCTCAACCCTCATTCAAACTCAGTGGCCTCAGTGGCTCTCCATCCCAGACCCAGTGATTCACAGATAACACTTGTGCCCCTAAATTTACCCATCTGCCTAAATGAAATTCCACAAGACACACCTAAGGCCACAACAAAATCCTGGTGAGTCTGTAGTATGGCGAATAAACGCTACTTCTGATATCTTAGTTTGAGCTGCTACAACAAAATGCCATACACTTGATGACTTGCAAACAGAAATTTATTTCTCATAGATTTGGAGGCTAAATTTGAGGGGAGAGGGTCATCATGGTCTCTCTTTCAGTTGTATACCACCAACTTCCCTTAATATACTCACATGGTAGAAAGATAATTAGCTAGTTCTCTGGAAGCTTTTCATAATGACACTCACTAATCCCATGCATGAGGGCTCCATCCTCATGACCTAATTACCTATCAAAGGCCCAATCTCTAAATATCATTACACTGCAATTAGAATTTCAACATATGAATTTTGGAAGGACAAAACCATTCAGTCCTGGTCTAAGTGTCAATTTGTATTAATATTCTTATGTCCCTGTGATTACCTTATGCTTCTTATGCCTTAGAAGCCATGACCACCTGCCAAATCATCCTCTTTCCCATGCTCTTTACATTCCCACTTCTCTCCCACACCTGTTTCTGAGGCCCACCACTTCCACTCTGATGTCCAAGACCCCTTCATAGCCCCACCTGCTCTTCCCTAGGCTGCTGATAGCATTACCATCACAACAAGCATAATTCCTCCTAGTGATGATGCATAGCTGGACCCTGGGCCAAATATTGATCACTATCTTTTGAATGTTTCCATCCTAAACCACTCCACCCTCCAACTTGATGTCTCCACTAATAGTTCTTTGAAACATCTTAGATGGAAGACAGCTAAAAAGAAAACTGATGTCCTCAATGAAAACAAAGTTTGTTACCAACTTTATATTCCAGCTGATGGAGCATCCTTCCAGATGCTAAAATCAAGAAGTTCTGAGTAAAGCTTGACTAATACCTTTTCTTCTCTCTTCATCAAAATGGGAAAATCTAGGAAGCCCTAATTAAGAAACTGATCCAGAATCCCATCACCTCTTCCACCTTCACAGCCACCACCCTGATCCAACCACTATCAACTACTGAACTTGCTTTCTCCCTGGTCTTCCTATTGCCTCCCTTGCACTGATGGGTTTTTCCATGCAGGCTGATCAGACCAGCAATAGATCACCTCCTATCTCTTCTCTAAACCTCTCACTGATCTCATCATTTCTAAAAGAGAAAATTTCTGAGAGTCATTCCAGGTTGGACTCCTGCTCTGCTGCTTTCAGTTCTTACAAACAGAAGATTGGAGGATTCCATCAAGCAGTTCAGTTTCATCTCCAAGCAAGTTCAAGTTTCATCCCCAAGAACTAGGGACCCGGCTCATGAGCTCCAACTGTACTGGACACAGGGGTCAGGAGCACTGCGACCTAAACAGACACCCTAAATACATTCTAGTTCCTATGCCTAGAACGTTTCACACTTCATTCCATCAACACAATACGAACTTCTCCAAATAACCACTACCTAAAATCAGGAACCTAGGTTTGGGTTTGGTAAAGGTCATTTGGACAAAGAAGTGCCAATAAAGATCTACAAAAGAATCCCACTGTGATGTCAAAAGCAGTGAGAATCTAAGATATACTCCACTCACCTGCATGAGGTCCACATGTACTTCTGCAGTCATGAAAACCTGTGAAAAGGAAGTCAGGAAAATCTACTGACCATGGCAGAGCTCCACAGCCTCTGGTTTCCCTGTACACCCATCCAGCAAAGAGCCAGACGACCTAGTTATGTCTTCTTTGGATGCCTAAATTCTTAGTGCAACCCTACCAGCTGTAGGCCCTGAAGAGAGATTCAACTTGCTTACCTGCACTGTTATCATCCCTCCTTCCTGCCTGTCCTATGTGTGAGTAGCTTTTGGAAAACTTTGAAAAGCCTAACTCAAACCACATACCTCTTATGTGCACAAAGCTTCATGGCTCCCAGGTCATGAGGATCAAAGTAAAACTCCTCACCTCGCCATTACAGACTTGAGTGCTCCCGACTCCATCGCTTCTCCAAGAATTCACACACACTGGGATCTCTGGCTGTCACACTCTACACCTCATCACGCTAGCTTTGGAAATAGGGACCCGGCTCACCAGCTCCGACTGTCCTGGACTCGGGGGTCAGGAGCACTGCGATCTAAACGGACACCCTAAATTAGGTCTTTATAATTTGACTGAGGGGAGGACGGGTGAGGCCCGGAGGCTGCGACACTCACCGGAGCCGAGTCCATAAGGGAGACTGGGGTCATCGGACTCTGCGGGAAGAAGCAAAGGGAAGCCGGGAAGGGGACCCGGACAAAACGGTGGGAGCCGCCGCCCCTCACACCATCCGCCGTGCGGTGGGGATGCCCCCTACCGCCTGCCTTCCAATCCTCGTCACCTCCCGCCGGACAAAGAGGTCTCACAACCCCTTCAGCAAGGAGAGACCCAAGAACCGCTAAAACCAGCGCCACCTGACCCAGACCGGAAGTCCCGCCTGACTCGTTGGTCCAAACACGGAAATGGCTCTGTTCTGAATCCTCATTGGCTCGTTGGGTCCGCTGCAAGCATTGCATTCTGGGTAACGTAGTTCCCTCAGCTCCATGGCTTGGGGCGCGGAGGTGGCCGATCTGCCTCACCCAGAACAAAGGCCAAGCACCTCCGCAGGGGATGTTGGGAAATAGCGTCCCTGTCTTCCCAGAACGGCTTTGGGTCCCGCGTACGCGGTACCCAGGAGAGATCGTCTTTCATCTTCTTTTCTTAATCCTTTCTCGGATCCCCACTCCCCACTTCAGCGTTTTCAGATTTGGTGGCCAGTCGCTATCCATAAGGGAAAGGCTGGGAGGGCCACAGCTCCGCAGAAGGCGGGCTGGTCCGCGCCCAGGGCAGTAGTTCATGGAGGTCTGAAAGAGGCCTAGGTCAGCGTGGAAGACCCAAGCCCACAGGGAGCAGCTGGACTCAGCCTCTGCATCCCAAAGCAAGACTAAGACCCAAACTTGAAGCCCATGCTTTGCTTCCTGAGCTAGCTTTGAGCACTTGGGCCCTGGGACCACCCCTGGACACTGCTTGTAGGAACTCTTCTGGAGACCTCTAGGTGTCCTACTGCCCATACTTCCCTGCCCTCTGCTCCCAGATGCCAGAGCTCTTCCATGGAATTCTAACACCAACACCCGCCACCCGCCACCCGCCCCTAACTCCTGAGCTTCTGGCACCTGACTTGCTCCTTCCTTTCAGTCCTTTCAGAGGTGCCATCTCAGATCACACATGGCTCCTCAGACTTCAAGCATGTCTGTCCAGCAGGCAAAGAACTGGCAGAATTCCCTGAATAACACGGGAACACCAACAGCCTCCCTCTGAAAGCTTGATCTGTGTGGAGCACCCATAGGACTACCTTGGGACCTAATGTAAATGTGACTCAGATAAAAGCCGCTAGTAGGGAGGAAGGGTCACACCATTTCTGAGTCAAGGCTTCTACTATCCAGGTTCCCTCTGATTATCCACCCCATATCCTCCCATACTTACACTGAATCCCCCATATGAGCCTCCAGGTTGCACCAAGGTGTGCTCCTGGCCCCAGGGTCTGATAGGTATCAGTCCATTATCACATCTGCAGAATTATAGGGCTTTTCTCTCCCAGCCAGGATGCCTACATTCTCACACTTAGTACATGGAGACCATGTCACTGAGTGTGTCATGGAAATAAGTGAACATACATCCAGTTACTAGATTCGTGATTCACTTTCACAAGAAGCAGTCCACTTGTTTTGCTGCGTGCTCTTCCACTTCCTGTTAATCACACCTAGTATTTCTGTTCCAATTTAGGCTTATGCTTGGCTCCCACAAATGAAGTATAGACAGGAGAGCAGGTATCTTCCTTGTACAAACTGCAAATGCCTGTCAACAGTAGTGGGCGTTATGTGGCAATCTGTGGGAATTGAACAAATTTATGCTATCCCTAGAAGCACTGGAGTTTAACAAATTCATGCTATCCCTAGAAGCACTGGAGGTCACAGTGACCCTCTGGTTTCACCAAAATGGAGACATGAAGGACACCAATTAGAACCACAAAGCCCCACAAGTTTTCCTAGGTCTTGGGCAGCAAAGAAAATTAGACCAAGGAATGAGAAATAAAAACTGTTTTTTGGTACCTACTGAGACTAAGTGGGGGACCCACACATGCTGTTGATCCTTTATACGGAGTCCAGTTCTGTCCTCTTCCAATGAAAATTGTGAATAGAACCCAAAGATTTCAGATAGATTCAACAATCAAGCATTTATTAGTGCATAAGACAGCAGTTATGAGGCTGGTGGTTACCAGTTGGTGAATGGAAGGCTGGAAAAAATCAACCAAAAGAGTCATCTGAGACAAAAAATTTCCATGACAAAGGTAAGCTATTCCTGGAAAACTGCAGCAGATTACAGACCCAGTCTCCTGGTAAAGCTGGGTTAGAGGAACATTTTAATCAATCAGAAAAGGGAACAAATTCCCCCTAAAGGCTCAAGCTGTTCAAGGCTTTCTCTAGAGGATAAGCAAAGACATTTGGCTTTTCTTAGCATGCTGGGGTAACCAAAGCACGCTGATCAAGGTAGCAGAGAAAAATGGCTTCTACCAGGGAAAGTCAGTGGCATAAATGCAAAGGGCCCCACATCAGTTCCCAATGTGCACAGCAGCTCCAGTAAGCCTCACTTGTACCTGAATGCATAGGGAATCTCAACCCCCTAGATGTTTGGAAGTATGAGGTTCAAATGCAGGTGGATGGTTCCCTCACAAAGGCCAATACTGATAAAAGAAATAGTACATTTGCTGCATGTCAAGTCCTTTCTGGAATATGGACTTTCCAGAGCTAAATAATGTTAGACCTTGAACTGAAAGCTTTTCTACATTTGCGGCTTTCAGGAGGTCTCTCCATGGTGTGAGATTTTCGGTGGAGAATGAGCCCAGAGTGTTGTGTAAAAGATTTCCCACATTTGCCACACTCAAATGGCCTTTCTCCAGTGTGTACTACTTGGTGTTGAATGAGACCAGACTTTTGGATAAAGGATTTCCCACACTGGCCACACTCATAAGGCCTTAATCCAGTGTGGATTTTCTGGTGTTCCACAAGTGTGTAGCTTTGTCTAAAGAACTTCCCACATTCACTGCACTCAAATGGTCTTTCTCCAGTGTGAGTTCTCTGGTGCCGAACAAGCTTAGATTTGAACATAAAAGCTTTCCCACACTCCCCACACTCAAAAGGCCTTTCTGCAGTGTGAACTTTGTGGTGTTTATTGAGGGTAGCTCTTTGGCTAAAGGATTTCCCACACTGGTCACATTCAAAAGGCTTGGCTCCACTGTGAATTAACTGGTGCTGAATGAGGCCATACTTTAAGCTAAAAGATTTTCCACATTGGCCACACTCATAAGGCCTTGCTCCAGTGTGAATTATCCGGTGTTCAAGCAGACTATGGCTTTGGGTAAAGAATTTCCCACATTCACCACATTCATAAGGCTTTTCTCCTGTGTGAGTTCTCTGGTGCCGAACAAGAGTGGATTTGGACCCAAAGGCTTTCCCACATTCATCACACTCATAAGGCCTTTCTCCAGTGTGAATTCTGCAATGTTCAATGAGGTTGGAACTTTGGCTAAAGGATTTCCCACATTCACCACACTCATAAGGCCTTTCTCCAGTGTGAACTCTGTAATGTTTAATGAGGGTAGCTCTTTGGCTAAATGATTTCCCACACTGACCACACTCATAAGGCCTTTCTCCAGTATGGATTCTTCGGTGGTCATTCAGATGGGATGTTTGGCTAAAAGATTTTCCACAGTCACTGCATTCATAAGGCTTTTCTCCATTGTGGACTCTCTGGAGCTGAATAAGTGAATACTTGCAGCGGTAGGCTTTCTCACATTTGGTAGCTTCATAAAGCATTTTTCCGGCATAGACCAGGTGGTGAGGATGAGCTTGTTTGTGGATGGAAGCTTTTCTTCGTGCACTCCACTTGGAATGGCTTATTCCAATATGCAAGGCTTCCTCACTTTCAGAAAATGTGTTTGGCTTCTCATACTTGGTAACTGCCTGGGGCTGGATAAAATCCAATGTGGTTAAAATGTCTTTTCCAACCTCTTCACAGGTGAAGGGCTTCTCTGACACCTGGGATCTGTGGTTCTTCACATATGAGGGCTTGTCCAAATACTTTTTCAATGTTTTCTCTGAGCTATAATGATTCTGGTCCTGGGGAAGGTCTGCACATGCCCCAATCAAATATGGTTTCTGCCCAGGTTGATCAGCCAGGTGCAAAATGTTTTTCAGGACCGGAACATACATCTCACAGGGGTGAGTTTCCAGGATAGAAGGATCTGCCTTTGGAGTCCTGATCTGTGACAATCCTTCTACAAAAACCTGCTCAGAAGGTATCTCTTCATCCTCAATTCCATGCCAACAAACTGAAAACAGAGAAATGCTGATGAAATGCATACCACAGTGGAAGTGTATTAAAATCATGTTTCTTAAAATATTCCCTGCATAATGTGATTTTTTTGGGGGGGGCATGATGATAGGGATCAAAAGTAGGACCTCACATATGCTAGGCAAGTACTCTACCACTGAGCTATGTACCGAAAGCCAACTATGATGGCATTCCTACCTATTTGGAAGGCAAAGGAAAGAGGATTGCCTGAGCCCAAGAGTACAGGACCAGCCTGGGTAACATAACAAGATTGTATCTCAAAAAAAAAAAAAAAGAAAGAAAGAAATAGAAAGACTGATGGCTGGTGAGAGACTGCTGCTCCTAAAATAAGGCAATTTTTAATAGACAGCAAACGACTCAGCTAGGAGCATATCATTCAAATGCAAATTAAGGAATCCAGAGCCCATACTCCAAACCATATTTTCTACATCTCTTGGACACTTCATAAAGTTATATTCCTCTGTTCTAATCATCCCAAGGTCAGGTAGCAGACAGTTAAGGCCAACCAGTCCCTTGTCCCCCTAACTTCCTATAATTATTTAAACTATTCAAACCTGAACCATTTACCATGCCATGCCTTTTGTACAAAAACTCTAGGCTGTGGCTTCATGTTTTCCCTTCCCTCTTGCTTCTGCCTCCTGGCCACCAGTCACTTTTTCTCATGTGGCCCTGTGAGGGATGGTGTTCACATTCTCTTGCCAATGTAAGTAATAAATTTTTCTATCAATGACATTAACCTCTCTGCACTGGCACTCAATCACTTCCTTAAGTTAAAATCCTGCAGGTACACTAAAACAGGAAAAGAGTCAGCGTCATGACACATATATCAAAGAATAAGCACATGGTCTATTCATCTGAGTATGAAGGAGCTGGAAGCAGGGTGAGGAAGGAGCTTTCAGGTAATATAGGGCATCTAAAGATCACAAAAATGGGCAGGCTTCACCAGACAAAGGACATAAAGTTGCAGTGCCCCACAGGGCAGAGATGTAGTTTACTCCTCTACCAACACACTTCAGCAAGACCTTGTCATCTGGTGACATATGCATGCCATGCTGAAGGTTGGCAGTATCCAGGAAAATCCAGTTAGAAATGAGTAAGACATTCCAGTTGTGTCCAGGGAATACTTAATGATATATGCATGCTTCATAATGCATGTGTGTTGGTTAGTATTAGAAAATACTGTGGAGGGCAATGCAGAGGAAGAGGTAAAACAAGTCATGCTTTCCCCTAGGTTCCACTCAACAAGGCCAGGTATCCTCTGAGTCCCCACTGCTTGTTCACCCTGTAAAGCAACCAGGGCTCTCCACCTATCCCCACTTGTACCATTATATTAGACCTGCATGATGTAAGACCTAAAGGAAGACAAGACTCGTGACAGCTCTGGTCCAGAGAAACTCACCACCACAGAGACCACCGGAAAGAAAATAAATATTACAAACGCCCTCAAAGGAGGATTTGACAACAGCCCACGGTCCATGTTAACACTGATATGATAATTCCTATAATTGCTCAAACTGGCAATCACAAGGAAGTATCACCCAGGAGTAGGTGAGGAAGTTAGGACAGAAAGTCCCATAGATCTGGATACAGTAAGCCAAAAGAGGGAGTGGATAAGTAAGGTCAGACATCATAGGCTGGCTCAAGGCACCTGATACTCTAACCCTTTCCAACACTCTTTGGAGCAACCGATTTCAGGGGTTCTCAGGGCACTGCACAAAGCTCACTTCTGCATATATGCCAAAACTGTGGAGGAAATTAGTACATCCTGAAGTCTGGCTCTGGAAAGGGCAAAGCTACCACTAGGGGAAAGGCGGATAAAGAGAAATCAGCTCAAGAAAAAGGGGTGGGTATAAAGGCCTTACCCAGTGAGGTTACAAGTGCAAAGTTCTCCAGCATCACACCGAGGTACAGGAGCCTCTGAGCCTCATCGAGGAACCCCCACTCTTCCTCGGAGAAGTAAATGGCCACATCCTCAAAGGTCACACAGTCCTGCCATGATGGGGATAGATCTTTGCATGATCAGCTTCTCTCCTAGAACCCAAAGTTCCTTCCCCACAATCACTCTTCCCCTGCTTACCTTCTTTTCTAATCCCCACCTTAGTGGAGAGACCTGGAAGCCATGATGCCCATTCTCATAATGGTCCCATTGATCATTGTGTCCTTCTATAGCACCAACAGGCAAGTGGGCCAGGAAATGCATCTAAGCTCTGGGCCTAGCATGTAGGGACCATTAGTCAGGCAATTTTGCTGGGGTTCTGAAACTGCCTCTCAGACACAAATACATCTAGGCTCACCAATCATTCTAATTTCCTCAATGTCATGGCCATAGGTCCTTTAGTTCACACTCACCTCGATGTGGACTTCACTCTATACCACACTTCTCAACCCGGCCACACTTCTACCACCACATCCACCCCCCATCCCACACCATAAGCATTACTCTGCTCTCCCCCTGTTACTCAGAACATGACATCCAGAGAGTGTTTGGCAACTTGATACAGGATCTAGTACTATTCTAATGGGTCCCACTGCCAGAGGCAGCCCCCATCCTGCTCTAAAGCCCTCTATATTAGTCCATTTCTCATCAGTATAAAAAAAATATGAGGCAAGTTACTTTATAAAGAAAAGAGGTTTGCTTTGGTTCATGATTCTAGAGATATAAGGTCTCATTTGTGATAGCCTTTTTGCTGGCAAAGTCCTGACATAGGAAAGGGCATCACTTAGCAAGAGATGGGAAGTGTGCATTCGATGTGTGTGTGTGTGTGTGTGTGTGTGTGTGTGTGTGTGGTCTCTCTCTTTCTTGTAAAGCCACCAGGATTAAATCATGGGACTCTACCTTAATGACTTAATCCAATTCCAATAACTCCCCAAAGGCCCCATTTCTAAACATCATAATCAGATTAAGTTTCCACCTTATTAATATCTGAAACTGGGAATTATACTTCAACACATGAAGCCTTGAAAGATACTCAAGCCATATCCAAACCACAGCAGGTTCTCTGCCTGAATCTGTTCCATATTTGAACCTCAGCCACGGAGAACTACCTGCACATCTCAGATCCTCATCTACTTTGCTGTACTTGATTAACCTTTTCCAGTCACTGCCTCTTCTCCTGACCATGTGTCAATGCCCTCTCACAGAAGCAATCTACTCAGGCATGGTGACTTTTCCAGATGAGCATTTGTGCCCCTAAACTTATGCATCTGGGTGAAACTTCTCAGACAGACCAAGGGTAACTATAGAATCCTGGTGGATCTAAAGCTGCTGAACAAATATTAATCCTAGCTTCAGTGCCTCAATTACTCCTAGGCTTTTGCATTGATCTCATGTCCATTTATCCCCTGCAGCCTCAGCAACTTGACCAATCTCATACTCTCCTCACAGCCACTTCTGTCCCAGACGTATTTTTGCAATTCTGATAATAATCATCCAGATACTCAAACATAAGACTCAGCAGTGATCTCACCTTCCCTCCCTCGACTACTAAGAGCATTACTAGCATGGCCAGGAATCCCCCTCCTAGTTGTGATTCATATTATACCCCAGGGCAAACAACGATCACCACCTTTTAGATGTCTCCATCTTGAATCAAGATTCACTCTTGCAGTACTAGTTCTATTTAGTTAGCTACCCATCTGATGTCCAAACTAAGTGTTGTTTGAAATATCTCAGACTATAAAGATTTATTAAAACTTCTGATATCTCCAATGATAAATGATGATCCTTGACTACCATCTTAATCCTGGTTTGTGAAGTTTCCATACATCTATCTGCAAAATCCAAGTACCTTGCTTTCATGAACATTTTCTCCTAATTTTCTACCTCTCACCATCAGTATCTATAAACCTGGCCTTCTTTACTATTAAAAAAAAAAAAACCTAGAACCCAACAACTACCAACTCCATGGCTACCACACTGGTCCAGCCACCATCAACACTCACCTGGACTACTGTGAGGGCCCTGCCTTCACTTTTCCTGTCTCACCCCTCACTCTCACAGTCTGTTCTTTGTGTTGTTGCCACAAGAAGTTTGGTGAGACCTGGGTCAGATCACCTCCCTCCTTTGCCCCAAAACTCCCATTGCTCACCTCACTTCAGAAGAGACACCCAACATTTGAGAGAGCCATTACAGGTCTGACTCCTACATGCTATCTTTCAGTTCCCATGAGTAACAAAGGAGACCTAAGCCAATTTAGCCTAACCTTCAAGCAACAGCTTATCAGTTATCTAAGCCAGAGATGCCCTTCCCCACTTTACTATACTGATTTCCAGCAACAGGAACCACTCCATATAGCACCCAACTCAGATGTGTTATTCCTGGGCTTGGTGTTTGTTCAGGCTCCCTAGCCTCAAGGACTGGGAAAGTGTCCAAAGAACATAATAATCAGAGACAAAGAGTAAGGTCAGTACCAGAGAGGCCCTAGAACACCATCTACTCACCTGTGTGAAATCCATAAGTGCTTCTGTAGTCATGGGAACCTGTGGGAAAATGAAGGTCGTGAGACGCAAATGACCATGATCAGGGCTCCATGGCGTCCCCTATGTCCTTAACCCCCTGCCCAGCCTTGGAGCCAAGTGATCTTAAGATGACTACATTATTGTACCCCTCAATGCTCAGATCCACTGTGCTGACTCTGAACTACTTTGAGAACTTACACAAGGTCTCAAACTTTCCAGGCCCTCCTTGTTATTCCCTTCCAAGCTGTTCTAACTCTGAACAGCTTATAGAAAATTTTGAAAAGCCTAACTCCGACCATGTGCCTCTTCTGTGCAAAATAATCCCTGGCTACTGGCATCCTGCGAATAAAGGTAAAACGCTTCACCAGGTCATTTCCGGAGCGAATGCGCCGGGTTCAACTGTCTCAACAAGACACAAACCGGTCCCTCTGACTGTCACACTCTCCAAGCCTGATAGCAGATTTGGAAAGGGGGACCCCACGCACGAGCTCGGCACGGTTCTGGACACAGGGATTCCTACTGTAACGATGTGAGCAGGCTCTCCTCGGGGCTCTGGGCTCCTCTCCCGGCTCTCGGATTCGGGGGCGGTGAGGGCGAGAGGCCCGGAGGATTCAGCACTCACCTCAGCCGGGTTCCTCAGCTTGGCCGCCGCCATCGGATTCTGCGGGCCGAGGTGAAATCCAGGCACGGCCGCCATCGCCCCTCAGATCAGCCGGCAGACGGTGTGGACGACCCCTGACCTTAAGTCAGACACAGCGTTCTAAACTCTGACAGAGCTGACGGCTACAAAGAGCAACCAAAATGCCAGTTCCGGGAGCGGTGCCGGAAGTCCCGCCCAGACCTACAGACCGGACGGAAAAACGCCGGATGCTGAGCGTTCACTGGCTCAGCGTCTTTGCGTGTTGGCGCACTGCATGCTGGGGAGTGTAGTCCTCACAACCCTGCCGTCCAGAACCTCTAGGGGACCCACTGGGAGCACTAGCCCAGAGGCTTCGAGGGCTGCTGGGAACTCGCGTAGCCACCTCCCAAGGGTCGGGGAGCGCTTTTGTTCTTCCCAAAGGGCCTCACGCCGGCTTCAGCGGACTCTCTACAGCAGCAGCTGAATATTTCGGCTTCCTCAAGCTCGGATGCTCTTGGGGTGAAGCTGTGATTTTCAGCCGCTCCAGATGGACGCCTCGTCTCACAGAGCTCGCCCCTCGAGCTGCGTCCGCCCTGACTGATCGCAGACGTTCGCCTTTGGCTCTTCCGCGCCCGTGACTAAAGCCCGGGGCCTAGTGAGATGGGGGAAGCATGTGGCGGCGTGTGGCAGCGTGGTTAGCGCCTCTGGGATCGTCAAGGTCCGAGGGTGGGGCGCTGACTCTCTGAGCATCGTGAGCCCTGAGGGACACCAGACCCTCCCGGAGTCCATAGCTCCTGCGTCCCCAGTCCCGGTTTTCGGGGTGTCGCAATGAAAGTCTGAATTCGGTAGCCAAGGAGAAACGCCTGGGAGATGTCTTGAGGCCTCCGCAGAGGTACTGAGTCCTCTGGGTCTCCTTCCAGCATGGTCAGCCCCTCCAATGTGGCGGCTGTGTTCTTCCCAGCGTCTTCTCACACCTGTCCCCCCACACAGCTCATCCCCTTCCTCTGTGTCCCCAGGCCGCCTCAGATCGCACGTGGCTCCCCAGTCGTGAAGCATGTGGTCCTCTTGTTAGGTGCCTTGGAGTCCGGTCCAACTCTTAGGGACCCGATGTACAACAGAAGACGTACTACCTGACATTGCTATGTCTAGCACTATTGTCAGTGCTTCTCTGCTATTCATAGGGTTTTCAATGGCTGATTGTTTCAGCAGTGGGCTGCCAGGCCCTTCTCCCAAGCTACAGCGCCCAGTATTCCCAGGCCGTCTCCCATCCTAGTACTAACATGGCCCGACCCTTCTTAGGTTCCGAGATCTGACAAAATGGGACAAGAATTCAGCCTGTGCCCACGGGAATGCTGAGGGGGGAGAAGTGCTGAGGGCCAGAGTAAGGCACCAGAAGAACACACAACCTGTCCACCCCTGAACCATACCCCACCACAGACGCTGGAGTCTGACAGGATCCCCAGCCGTGTCTGTCTTCCAGGAGTGGAGTGTCTGAAAAGCAGCTCAAAACAATGATGAATTCTCTCTAAGCAATTGGCCTACATCTATCAAAGGAGAGAGTTGAAAAATTCTTGGAGTGAACACAGGATGAGAAGCCCTTAGGTGGGGATAGTCTGAGTAGAGGCCACTGGGAATCACTGTCACTTTGAGTTCCTCCTGACCTTTTCATCAGCTTGTAGTGTTGCCCCTCTAGGAAAGGAGCATGTGTATTATGCCACCTGTTGCTGCTAAGGTGGAACATTTCTGGGGTCTCTATCCACTGACAGCCTCCACTGTTCATGGAGGTGTCTCTCAGGTCCCCTGTCCCCCAGCTTCTGACCAGGACTATGCTAATACCAACCTCCTTGCAAGTCCCAGGCAACCTCCAGCCAGTTTTCAGCCTCTCAGCCATTTTTCTATTGGACCTGGGTAGTCACACCTTGCACAGGCACAACTCAATTTTCCCTCAAACACCCTGGTCACCCCATGCAGATTTCTGAGGCTTCTCTATGTCTCCCACTGTGTGAGGCTGATACTTGAATTCCTGTTGCCTTAGCCCTGAGCTCTGAGTACATAATAATCCACAGAGAACAGCATGAAATCTCAAACCTATCTAAAGATAAGAAGAAAATATTTGAAGCAGGAATTCTTCTAGTAACTACTCAATTTAGGGAAATTACTCTGTGAGCTGAATAAGAGAAGAAAATTCCAGAATGATACATTCATATCCTGTATGGAAGATGAAAAAAATAGACAGTATACACATCTTGGGACAAAAACTTTCCATTGTTCTAAGAATGTGCTATATGCTTGTTCTACTAACTCCTGCCTCATGGACACATTGTTTGGTAGACTTCTGTAGTGATCATATTAGCCTAACAGCATAGCAGAAGAAACATGGATGCTTGTGAGAGAGGCCTCTCAGATCTTCCCTCGTGGACATCACACACATTATCATGCATCTCAAGCTTATCATGAATGTGTGTAATTGTTAGATATGTCCACAATGTTCTCAAGTTTCAAATACCACTTCAAAATGGTCTTGGGCTCCTCAGACAACCATGTTTTCACCATTTATTTGCCCTGTCTGTCTAGCATTCATTTGATTAATGCCATCTTTTGCAGGAACACCATGCTACACATTTCTACTGCAATTCAATTAAATTCAACTTCAAAAAGTAATACATAGATAGCATTGCTTAAAATTTGTGTACCTTTTTTGGTGCACCCAGTGTTTATTTCAAATAGGATTTGTCCGTTTCCTGTCAGAGGTTTATTTTGCTATGTGGAGCTTGCTCACTGGAAGAAATTTGGATTTCCCTAATATCATCTGGAGAATGAGAAAGACACAGTGGAGGAATGGACTTAACATGAGAGCTGCAAGTCTGACTGGAATGAGCAGTGAGGAAGAAGAGCAGGGCACCACTGGAAATGATACAGTCCAGTAAGGAGGTGGTAGAGGTAAGAGAGTTTTCCCTTTAAGAAACTAGAAGTCAGTCCATGTTTGTACATAGATAAGAGATGAGAAGGGAGGGGAAATAGATGAGAAATGAGAATGCAGGAAACAGCAGAAGTATATTATGTAAAATGTCAACAGTGAGTCATTAGGGATAGTCAAATCGAAACCACAATGATATAATACCACACATTTTCCAGGAGACATATTAAAATATAAACAAAAAAGAAGTCTACAGAGAAATTGAAACCCTCATATACTGTTGGTGGGAATGAAAAATGCTCCAGCCATTGTGGAAAACAGCTCAGCAATTTCTCAAATCGTTAAATATAGAAATTGCCATCTGCCCACACAGTTCCACTCCTGGCTATATACTCTAAAGTACTGAAAGTGTAGACTCAGATACTTGTACATCCATTATACAGCAGCATTGTTCACAATGTTCCAAAGGTGGAAACAATCTTAAGTGTCAATCAGCAGAGGAGTGGATATTTTTAACAGTAATACATTCGTACAATGGATTAGTATTTATCCACAAAAGGAATAAAGTTCTGATATATGCCACAAGAATGAACTTTGAAAACTACACCAATAAATATAAGACAGATACAAAATGATAAATATTGTATGATATGCTTTTATTAAATACCCAGAATAGGTAAACTCCAGGACAGATAGTAGATTAGAAATTACCAGGCACTGGAGGGAAAAATTATTACTTATTGTATACATAATTTCTGTTTGGGTTGATAAAGTTTAGGATGTAGATAAAGACAGTAGATGCACACCATTGCAAATTAACACTGCTGAAGTGTACACTTGAAAATTATTAAAATGACAAATTTTACATTACATATAATTTGCCACTATGTAGTCAAATGAGATATTTTCTCCATATCCCCAAACTCAAAATTATTTCTCTATTGTACTATTAAAAACTTTCATGAAATTTTCACTGAAGCCAAAATAGGGTACTCATTGTAAAATTGCACACATGAAGTTTATATTAGACTCTTATAGAACTTATGATCTATAGAACCTGTCTCATTTTTTTTTTTTTTGAGACAAGATTTCACTGTGTGGCCCAGCCTAGCCTGTCAGTCCTCCTGCATCAGCCTCCTCAGTGCTGGGATAATAGGTATGCACCACCATGACATGCCAACTACCTCATTCTGCATAAAATGACACATTCTAATCAAGAATCTGAAATTTTTAGTACCCTAAATATTACACATGATAAAATGAATTGTTGAAATGTCTATAGAGAATAGGGGTTGGGATTTCATTTAGTTGGTAGAGTGCTTCTCTGCACTCTCTGAGATCCTGAGTTCCATCCTCAGCACTGAAAAAATCGGAGAAAGACTTGCCAGCCCACTCCCAAAACAATCCTGAAAACAATCAGCCGTTGAAAACTCTATGAATGGCAGAGAATCACTGACATAGTTTTGGGCATGGCAGTGTTGGGGAGTGTTTTGTTCTGTTTTACATAGGGTTGCTAGGAGTCGGACCCAACTTGACAGCACCTAACAACAACATAAAGATTAGAGTCATACAGTTATCACCAAACTATGAAAAGGTTATTTTCTTTCGCAGACCAAGTAAAACTTGGGGAAACGAGTATCACCATGAATGAGCACAAAAGGACTGAATGCTGGGAAACATGATGACAAAACCATAGAGGTATTCACCAACCACTGGCCTGGGATTACAAACAGAGTCATCCAAACATGCAAAACAGAAGAGACTGAGTAAAAGGAACAAAAGGAGATCACAAGGATCAAAATTGTGCATGTGGCTCTGGCCTCATGGGATGGTCTGGGAGAATGGCTGTGGCTATAAATATGTTGGACTCGCTGCTTATGTCTGTGCAGGACAAGTACCATGGAGCCACTGGCCCAGGCCATGAGGCTCAAACAAATAAAGTCAATTGTAAAGAATAAGAATGCAACTAGAAATTTCATAAACCTATCTGGTTTGAGAGAAGAACAGGATCCATAATATATTTTCACACTTAAATTGTTGCTGTTCATTAGACTAGTCACTTTGGCAGGAACAGGGATATTTACTAACAAATGCAGGATCCAGCAAAGAAAACAGCAGAAGCCAATACACTTTGAGTATCTCATCCTGAGCTCCAGCCACTTTGAGAAATTGGGGCAAAGTTTTATGGCCCAATAGCCACTGAGGAGACAGACAATGCTGAGGGAAACTCCTCTGGCCACTCTGTGTAAATAGAAGAGAAGTTTACATCCAAAGTCATCCAGAAAATAATTCAATCCAAAAGCTGTCATTGCCTGAGGGATCCCTCTAGAAAGGAGAACGAAGGAATTGGCTAAGACTAATTGGTTGAGAATCATGTCTGTAGGTCTTACCTTGTGTCCAGTGAGCAAAGTGAAATTATAAAGACAAAGAAGGGAGAAGTTTCCAAGGATTCCTACCCCCATCTGAGTGAGGAAAATAACCCCTATTTCCAATTTGACAAGAGCCATCACATCAATATGTTCAGGGCAATGGTTTGGACTGGAGACCCAAGATGGGTAGTTTGACAAACAGAAATGTTAACATTACCATGCCCAGTAATCTCTAGTGTGAAAACCTAACATATTTCCTCAGTTTAAATGGGCATTTTAAGTATGTGTGCTTGGGATGCATAGGCTATCCTTGAAAATTCTACTTGTAAGCAGTATAAAGGTTTACCTACAGGTGCCATGTGAATGTATTATTGTCCATGTGTACAACATACTTTTCCATACCTGCAAAGTGAGTGAGGAAGATCTCTACACTATCATCTATAGGTACTAACTGGGTGTTTTCTGAAATGAAAAGCCAGGCAAAGAGGTATATGGAATATGCTGGATTTTTTCCAAGTATTGGAGGAATAAAAATGTAAAAACACTATGTATAATATGATATATATGTGATAGACTCTTAGAAGAAAATCTTGTTATAGTGGCTTTGTTTTTACAAATGCAAATATTTCACATAATTATTAAACATTAAATCAAATGTTTTAAAAACATAAAATTAAAAATTAAAAAGATTGATTATCCTGTTGGTAGCCTCTCTATAAAGATGAAATACTTCAAGTGAATTGAAAAATATAGACCATTGACTGTATATCTCAGAGAGACATATTAAGGCAAAACTATCTATAAATAACCTGCACCTGTACCACTGTGGTGTCCAATCCCATCAGATCTCGGAAGCTAAGCAAGGTCAGATCTGGTTAGTACTTGGATGGGAGATCGCCTGGAAGCACCAGGTGCTGTAAGCTTGGGAGAATGAGCTGGTAACCCACTCCCAAAAAACAATCCACCATTGAAAACCCTCTGAATAGAGAAGCACTGACAATAGTGTTTCATCTGTTGTACATAAGGTCTCTGTGAGTAGAATACCAACTTGATGGCACCTAATAACAACAATGAGTCTGACACCTATCTTAAAAAACATAGAAGCTTACCAAATAACATTTGAAGTTGAGATGGTGGGTACCAGCAGAGCATCAGTGCAGGAGTGAAGAGGGGACATCTGAACCTGAAATTAAAGCTCAGGATTCCATGACTTCATCTCCTTGCTGGGAAGTGATTATCATTTCACCTGTAACTACAGTGACAATATCTACATGGGGTATTGAGATCATCTTTGGAAAACTTTTACATACTGTACAAATTACTCAAAGTAATTAATGTTGATTATAACTGTCAAAAATTGCAGAAATGGCTAGGGGCAACTTACCTTTGAAACATTTTAAAAAACAAAAACAAAACAGAACAAAAAAAAAAACTGAAGGAACACTGAATAGCCCAGAAAACAATGTGATTTAAAAAATGAGGCAATGAAACTGAGCATGTCCTTATCCATAATCATGGATAATCATTAATCATGTTAAAGTTTCTGTCAGAACATGAATTTTCATTCTTGAGTTCACTGAGAGTAATGAAGTTGAAAGAATATCACTAAGTAGAAATAGAAAAAGAGTAGGGTGTTTCAAGTGCATAGAAATCTGTGATATTATACCCATTAAGCATCCTCCAAGTCATTTATTGAGGTTCTTTTGTTGATTGGACATTTTGGTGGCTATACTGAACCATCAGTGTCTGAAGCATGGATGCTAACTTATAGTGAGGGAAACATACAACATTAAATAAAATTACCTTATTAAATTATTTGTATATGAGAGAGAAAAGAAAAGCAGAACATGAGTGATCATGTAACCATGAAAATTCTAGTTCCATTGCCAATTGATGAAGCCAATAAATTGAGACAGAGTGATAGGAGAGGAACCTTATGCCAGCAAGCTGGAACATGAGGACTTTTGTCCTAAAAAATAATGGCCATCTTGCTAGATATTGTAGGTGCAAGGCTTTCATAGGGATTTGGGGGAGGAGGCATATCAGATAGTTGGCAGCAGGGTGGTCATAATTTTATGGTGATCTACTTTTCTGATGCATAGGCTGCTATTATCTGTAGGTCACTGGATGCCCTGGGCTCTGTTAATCTAAAGGAAAGTTACTGATTAGAAAATTTTATGGCTTGTCTTCATTTTAGTTACTTCTCCCCTCCCAATAGTGGCCTCTATAGTTAAGTTATTAGGTTACAAAAGCCTTCTTTTCTCCCATAGAAAAGGAGAAGATAGAAAAAGTCTACACCACTGCCCTGAGGATTGGGAAGATAGAGAAAAGCAAAATTCTCTTTGAAAATAGGGGAAGATAACATTTGCTTCTGTTCTCCACTATCAGTTGTTCATTCCACAATCTTCTGGGAAAGGACTAGTCTGCTGTTACTGTGATAGACACTTATTCTGGACATACTTTGCTTTCCTTGTATACAATGTTTTTGTCAGTACTACCTTCTGTAAATTTACAGAATGTGTTATCCACTGCTATTATATTCATTACAGCAATACTTTTGATCAAAGAATCTACTTCACAGCAGATAATATGCAATAATGGGCTTGTGCCATGAAATTCATTGGTCTTAGCATGTTCTCCACCATCCTAAAGCAGGCTTTAAAAATGGGGACACCCTTTTAAGAGGACACCAATTAATTGTAAGTATCTTTCATGGCTGGGGCAAAATTCTCCAGAAGGCTATGCATGTTCAGAATCAGCATCTACCTTAATATGCTGTTTCTCTCATAGCCAAGTAGAAGGAGGTCACTGCTCCACAGGACCCCTCTGGTATCTGGTGAACCCCTTAGGGTTCACTGACTGACCAGCGATGGGAATTCATGGACTATTCAAATTCACTGGCAGTATGATGGTATTCAGTGAGATGTTGCTGCTTTCCATCTCTTAGCCAGGATTGGTCTCATGCAGGACAGAACTCAAAATTCAACACGCTCAAACCCAGGCACTCATGTTGACATAGGATGCCTTGACCAATAAGTGGTCAGACTTTTACATTTACTTTGAACCATTAGGATATTTTCATAAAAGCTATCCTCTTCAAAGTTAAGGACTCTGGGAATTGCTTAACTCACAGATACTCCCAACATTCATCAAAATCATACATATCTCCACATTTACTAAGGCCACAGTAAAAGGCCTTGATAGGAGGCCTTTCCTAAGGAATTACAGATGTAAGAAACAAGGTACACATGTCCCTTTCAAACTATGCAATGCTGAGCTCTTGGAGAGGCCATTACACAGATCTTTCATGTCTCTAATCAGTCACAAACAGCTGCTTTATATGAGAGACTAAAGGATTTCTTCCAAGAATGCCCTTCAAAATTCCAGTCTCATGAACAAGACATGCAAGTACAAAGGTCCATTGGTAGGTAGGAAAGGTACAGGGGAGGGACATCATGAGAGTGTAATGGGAGGTGAACGTGAGCAATGTACAATGAAATGCATGTATGGATATGTCACAATGAGACCCATTAAATTGTATGTTAAAAATCACCAAGGAAAAAATTTCAGTCTGGCAAACAAACCCCTAAGTCTCTATCTTAGCCCAGGCCCTGTGACTAGCTCACACCTCACATGATATTTAATTTTGACTCGTGTATATAGTTCATTGGAAATTAGCTCAGTGGTAGTGTGCTTGTCTATCATGTGCAAAGCCCTGGGCTTGATCCCTAGCACCACAAAAAAGAGAAAGAATTTATTTTTAACCATAAGCCACCAAGTTAAAATGCCACTTGAACTGCCCATCATGAACTGAGGGATCCAAAATGCCATGAAATTGGGAGTGCACGGTGACATTCTATCATTATATGGAAGTGGTATATATATGATCAGGCCCTGAAGGCTCAAGGAAATTGTATAAAGAAGTGTCTCCAAGCCAGGCATGGTGGCACACACCTGTAATCACAGTGACTCAGGAGGTAATGCTGGAAAATGAGCCCCCCATGCAGGAATCCATTCAAGAAACAACTGGGGAAGATTTGCCTCCTCAGAGTTGACCTTAATGGTGGGAATGGAGTAAAGCCCCTTGGACCTTGTTTTGCTGATATGGCATGACTCAAAATGAAAATAAACATAGTGTCTGCAACTTTGGGCTCAAACAAAAAGAATGTGTGCATGGCACAGTGTTGGGTAGTATTTTGTTCTATTGTACATAGAGTCACTATGTGTCAGACCCGACTCGATATCACCTAACAACAACAATAGCTACTGGCATGATAATTATTTCCTGACACTTTGATTCATCTATGACCAGATTTTGTCTAATTTTTAAAACAGCTCTAAGGTCACATTCAGTAGTAGCACATGCATGCGGTACATTACAGTATTTTTATATTCAGTTAACCTGTCATCAAGATTTTTTTGAATATTGCTAGCAGGGATATTAGTGAATGTGCCAGGGTATTAGGTTGTCCAGGTGTCAATACTGGTGGGACCCCTGGCCGGGATAAGATGCCCTGGCTTTCACTTATTGAGACCAAGATACTGTGGGAATGTATGTAGGAGAGGGTCTAGATTTAGTAATCCTGCCTGTTTGTCTCACCTCAACCAGATTGAGAGCATCTTTTTAGTGACTATCTTCTGAGGGCCAGGAGCTGTGTGCTGGCTAGCATCCAGTGTATGTGTTTCTAGAGACTGTTGTTGTTGTTAAATGCTGTCAAGTCAGGTCCAACTCACAGAGACCCTATGTACAACAGAAGGAAACACTTCACAACACTGTGCCAGGTACATGGTCATTTTTATACTTAAGCCCATTGTTGCAGACACTGTGTAAATCCATCTAGCTGAGGGTCTTCCTTTTCTTTAATTGACCTGCCACTCACCCAAACATGATGTCCTTCTGCAGAGATTGGTCCCTCCTGAAAACATGTCCAAAATGTGAAAGATGCAGTCTAGTCATTCTTGCTTCCAAGGAGTACTCTGGTTTCATTTCTTCTAGGATGGATCTGTTGACTCTTTTGCCAGTCCAATTCAATATTTGTCTCTGGCATCATAATTTAGAAGCATCAATTCTTCTCCTGTCTCCCTTACTCAGGGTTCAGCTTTCACAAGCATATGATACAACTGAAAATATCATGACATTAGTTAGGCACACCTTCATCTTCAATGTGACATCTTTGTTTTTCAACACTTTAAAGAGGTCTTTTACAACAGCTTCTCCCAATGCAATGTGTCTTTTGAGTTCTTGACTAGTGCTTCCACGAGTCTTAATTGTAGAACCAGATAAAACAAAATCTTGGACAACCTCAATCTTTTCTCCATTTATCATGAAGTTGCTTACAGACCCAGTTGTAAGGATTTTTGTTTTCTTGATATTGAGGCACAATCCATACTGAAGGCTGTGTTCTTTAATCTTCATCAGCAAATGTTTCAAATCCTCTTCACTTTCAGCAAGCAAAGCTGTGTCACTAGTTGCAAGTTGTTAATGAATCTTCCTCCAATCCTGATGCCACATTCTTCTTCACAAAGTTCAGCTTTGTGACTTACTTGCTCAACATAGAGATTGAAGAGGTATGGTGAAAAGATATATCCCTAACGCACACCTTTCTTGACTTTAAATTGGGCAATGTTTCCTTGTTCTATTCAAACAGCTGCCTCCTGGTCCATATACAGATTCCTCATGAGTATAATTGAGTGCTCTGGTATTTTCATTCTTTGCAGAGGCAGCCAGACTTAAGTGGAGCTACAGTATTCCTACTATGTGTTACTTCCTAACAAGGACAGAAATACATGGTTCTGGTGAGGGACAAGGCACTGATGATTTTGAAAATGGTGGCGGACCAATGTCTTTGGGAAATTCAGTGGGTTTCCAACCTTCTCCTTCTTCGAATATCAAACCAATTGTGAGCCTAGCCATATATTTCTAGCTCAGTCTTCAACTACTATTTTGGCCAACATGACATCCCAACTTGCATCTCAAGTAACCTCAGCCTTATCAATCTCAATTTCACATAGAGCATCTTTAGCACTCATAGCTTTCACCTTTCTTTGTCAGGCATTTGGCAATTTTCTCTTCTCCCAGTGTAGATGACAGCAAAGCCATTAAGATCTTAACAGTATAAATCTATAGACTGGAGAGCTGTGAAACCAGGTCCACAGCCAAAAAGCACCCAGGCTTTTTGGCAGCCCCAGGTTTTTCCAGCCACCAAATCCCAGGAGGAAATGCAGCCACAGTGTGTAATAGCTCAAGTTCAGACTCCTGGAGGCCAACCATCTTCCTGATCTCAAAAATCATATTTTGAAGCCTAAATTACAAGTTTATTAAAATCCAGCAAAGCCATGTGCTCAACTTCCCTTTCCATTCATTAGATCCCCTTGTCCTCCATTCAACTCCTTTTGGGGTGATTAATTATCTCAATGTGAGGTCTCACCCTTCTGTTTCTGTCCCTCCTGGTGGGCATTTTTAAAATCATTTTAAGTAGCTTTCAGAGACCTGCACAATCCATAATTGTTTCCCACAGATAATCTCCAGTCCCCATACAGATGCTGACAATGCACTTACAAGTGAAATGATAATCACTTCCCCCCAAGGAGGTGAGATCACGAAATCCCAAAGATTTATTATGTGCCCCTTTTTACAGCTGTATAATAAATCCCAAGCACTCAGTGCCTGGAGAGCAGATACTTATCATGTGAGTAGTGATTTTTTAGGGGGGATATTGTGAAATGCTTGTTTATTCTGATGCTTCTAGTGAGTTGTGCAACTAATCCCTGGCAAATTGTCAGATTAATTTTACATTATGTTTTCAGGACTGGGTGTTTTGTTTTGTTTTGTTTTGAGTTGGGGATCTTCAAATGTAAAGTTAGGGAATATATTCAAATCTGCTTTCCATACACCTTGTTGTTGTTGTTAGGTGCCGTCGAGTCATATCCAACTCATAGCGACCCTCAGGGTTTTCAATGGCTGACTGTTTTTAGGATTGCCTTGGGAGTGGATTGCCATGTCCTTCCATTTTTATGGTGTTGGGAATTGAACTCGGGACCTCAGAGGCTGCAGAGTGGCGCTCTACCAACTGAGCTAAATCCCAGCCCTCCATGCACCTTATTAAGCTTAAAAATCTTCCTAACCGACCCCATGCTTTAGGCCACTGTCAGCAGGTCCTGGGTGCCTGTTGTGTAAATTTATGTTCTCTAATCTTGCCCATGAGGAGACTCTGTGCAGGAATAGGTTCTTTATTACAGGGCACTGGTGTGGTACAAGGGCATCCCACAAATTGACTGATTGCTGGTGGAATCAGCAGACTCTCTGAGGAATGCTGGTCACTCTGTGTTACTGAGTCCTCAGCCACCAGAGCCACCTGACACTACCACTGTGGTTCAGGCAAGAATTGATTCTTCTTAGATGGGTGTCAGAATCTGAGAAGGATTCAGCCCAGAAAAATCTAGTCACATAAACAGAAACATAAATCTGGTTTTAGATATTGGAACATAGGTCTATAAAAACGCACACGCTTTCAAGATAGACATCTTTAGGAAACCTTTGGCATGTTGCCACCCTACTCCCTGAACAGGTACAGCCTGACAATTCTCTTCTCTCCAATATTATAGCCCTCTTCCAAATCACCCTCACTTTTCCACAACTAAACATAGTTTCCCCACTGCATCTACTCAAAGACATGGGATGAATAATAAAAAAGAAGATGAGCTCTTAGATGCCAAGAAGACACCTGGTGTCTGAGTGACACATGCTGGTATGTGCATTGGTTTTTGCTTTCTTTTGCCTTTTTTTATGAGAGTACTTAGAGCTTAATGGAGACTATAGTAATACGTCTAAAGTTTCTTTCCTAATAAGAATGATAATAATGATTTAAAGAGAAATAAACCTAATTCTAATTCACACATTAAAGATAAAACAATGTTTATTTGAGGAAATTGGGCTAACTATGATGAAGAGAGAGAATAATCAGGAACTTTAAGTTCTCAACTGTAGATCTCACTATTACTTTGGCTTGTAATAAGATTCGAAGTGCCATCTTACTACTGCATTCTCCTATTAATCTGTTACTCTTGGAAATGTCTGACATTTTTATGAAATAAAAAATTTATTCTAACCAGAGAACCTTTTGGACGGCCAGGTTCATGTCCTTCTTTCAGATCCTGGGGCATTGATTTAGATCATCCTTGTTTTGACAAATCTCTATGATCAGAGGAAATTGTGAGACTTCCTTGTCCTGTGATATTCTGCACTTATTTGTAAACCTGAATGATTAAAACCCACCACAACTTCAAGGTTCACAGACTCTTCTTATGGGCCTCGTTTTGTAACAAACTTTAAGATTCCTACTTCCCCTCCTGACCTACCTGCTTTTATGTAAATCCACTTCTGGATTTGCCTTCTAAATCAGTATACTGCTTCTTCAAGGACTGGGCATGTAACTCAGTCATAGAGCATTTACCTAGCATGTACATGGCCCTAGGTTTTATGCGCAGCACTGCAAAAGAACAAAAGAACCCTTGTCATTCCTGTTCTTCCCCTTCCTAGTTTACTTCCCTGATTCCCTTCCTCCTTCTAATTTACTTCCCTGCTTTAGTTCTGCCATGTGTATTTATTCCATCAGGGATCTTTAAAGTTCCCCTTTCAATCTTGCACGATTATTTAAAGTGATATATTGCACACTGTGTATTTTGAATGTGCCCACTGTGAGCAGAGTGAAAGTGAATGTGTCCTTTGACTGCTCCTGCACCTCCTACACCAGCACTTGCAGAGTGACCGGCTTCTCTCCTTTTCATGTTGAATTGTTTTCTCTTCAAATAAACCCAGGGTATCTGAAGAACCCTGAAATGTTTATTTCAGAAATTTTAGGGACACCTAGAATGTTCAGTGCCTGCAGCTGTAGCCCTGTGGCATCTGATGCCGTCAGATCTCAGAAGCTAAGCAGGGTCGGGCCTGGTTAGTACCTGGATGGGAGACCGCCTGGGAACACCAGAAGCTGTAGGCTTGGGAGAAGGACCTGGCAACCCCCTCCCAAAATAATCTGCCATTGAAAACCCTATGCACAGCAGAGAAGCACTGACAATAGTGTTTCCCCTGTTGTACAGAGGGTCGCTATGAGTCGGATACCGACTCGACGGCACCTAACACACACACACACACAGAATGTTCAGTGCTGTCAGATCTTGGAAGCTAAGCACAGTCAGGCCTGGTTAGTACGTGGATGGGAGACTGCCTGGGAATACCAGGTGCTATAGGCTTGGGAAAAGGACCCAGCAGCCCACTCCAGGAAGAACAAGACATTGAAAACCCTATGAATAGCAGAGAAGCACTGACAATAATGCTGGGCATGGACAGTGTCAGGTAGTATTTTTTCTGTTATATACAGGATCACTATGAGTCAGACTTGACTCGATGGCACCTAACAACAACAAAAACAGAATGTCTATTCCTGTCTGGTAGCATCATTTGCCTTCAAGATGTTTTGCATTCTTTTAGCAAGAAATGACATTTGGATATTACAGTCTTGCTACAGCTCTTGATATACAACTATGGATTTTTTGCAATGTCTAGTTTCATTGAAGGGGAATAAGAAATATAGATACTGAAAAATCATTTACTGCATGCATTAATTTCTCTCAAACTTAACCACGTTTAGTTATTTAAAACTTTTATTCATACTTATTTTTTGTATTGTGCTGAATATCATGTTTTCTAGTAATATTAATAGGCTTTTTGTGTATTACAAATTATTAATACTACAATTTGCAAATATGAGTATGTACAATTATTTAATATTTCATTTCAGGTGCTGTTGCTTTCATACACATCTCTGTGTTTTAAGATATTTGAACTATTTCTGGCAACTATACATGGAATGCTATGTTGATAAACTATTTTTTTCATTTAACTTTTAATGTTTTTCATTTTGATATCTAATATGATCAATGTTCATCAATAATTATGTAAAATATTTATATTTGTAATATTCAAGCTGTAAATCAGATCAATTCATAAAGTCCACATTTCTATCCTCATATCCTGAGTAATCTCTACCCCTATGTTTATATGCTTATATTTTAACAAAAAAGAATCATATGCTGCACAGTTTCTCCATGTTGCCTTTTCCACGTGGTATGTATGGTAGAGAAAAACTCATATCAGTTCACAGAGCTCTCCCTCATCCCTACATTTGTAAACAACCTTGCTGTGCACCCATTCACCCTGAAGGTAGATATTGAGACTATTTTCAGTGGAGGTCTTCACTGAGTTGCCTTTGCCTACATGAAAAATTCCAGTCCTATTTCAAGTGAGAACATAAGGAATAGACGAAGCATTGAAAACCAGGACATACAGACAGTGACATACTTATTATCTTTTATTACTCTTTACTCCTTTGACTTCATTAAAACCAGTGTTCTTCATGTATTTAGGTAGTGCATTCTGCCAGCCTGGATATGAGGATCATCTTCTTCACTCAGACAGCAATTGGCCTCATTGGAAATTCCTCCCTCTTCTGTCTGTATAGCTTTACTTCACTCACTGGACATCACTTGAGACCCACAGACTTAATTCTCAATCAACTGGTCTTGGCCAATTTCATGGTTATTTTCTCTAAAGGTGTACCTCAGACGATGACAACTTTTGGATGGAATTATTTCTGGGATGATATAAGATGTAAACTTGTCTTCTATTTTTACAGAGTGGGCACCGGCGTGTCCTTCAACACTGTCTGCCTCTTCAATGGCTTCCAGGTCATTAAGCTCAACCCCAGGATATGTAGGTGTCTGGAGTTCAAGATTAGATCCCTAAAGTTCATTGGCTTGTGCTGTTTGCTGTGTTGGATCCTGCATCTCATGATAAATTCATTTATTCCTTTAGTAGTGAGTGGTCCACTGAATAAGACAAATTTCAGTGTAGTAAGTAATCATGGATCTTGTTCCTGGACAATGCAAGGGAGATATACCTCATTGTATACATTCTTATATTTTACCCCTGACATGGTTAGTTTGAGCTTCATGGCCTGGGCCAGTGGCTCCATGATTCTTCTCCTACACAGACACAAGCAGAGAGTCCAACACATTTGCAGCCACAGACTCTCCCCCAGATATTCCCATGAGGCTAGAGCCACACACACCATCCTGATCCTGATGAGCTCCTTTGTTTCCTTTTATTCAGTCTACATCGTTTTGACCTTTTGGTCAGTTCTAGTTACAAGTCAGGGACAGTGGATAGTGAATAGCTCTGTGCTTCTGGCCTCATGTTTTCCAGCTTTCAGCCCCTTTGCGCTCATCATCAGTGACCCTCGTGTCTCTCGGTTCTGCTTTGCCTCTCAGTTAAGGAAAAACATTTTTTCCTAATACGCTTGCAGTGCTAAGAGTATGTTTTCTTTGAGATATTTGAATATCCATGTCAAATCTGTTTATTCTTGAGGACCCCCCATGTCAACAATATATGATACTGTGGCAAAGAAGGACCATGATGACTCTACTTGTACCAGTCTCACCAAGAAGCTAAAAATGAGCATTGTGTTTACAACTAAAGATTCGTCATTCTAACTCTTAGATTTTTCTGTGGGGAAAGTTCAGGATATTTTAAAATAATATGTTGAAGGAAATTTCTGAGTTTAAGGCCCCAGGAAAATCTTTCATTTGGGGCCCTATGGAAACTCTCAGAAGTTTTGTTTTTATTTATTGTTGTTGTTGTTTGTTTGTTTGTTTGTTTTTTGGGGGTTGGTTTGCTTTTTTTAAGGTATCTTTTCTTTTTAAAATCAATTAATTTTAATTGAGAAATAATGTGTACACTTATGTGATGTTTTAACTTACGTGTACACTGTAAGAAGATGCAATCAAAACTAATTTACATATCCATCACATTACTTCTTATTTATTTCTGGTGAGGCTATTAAATATCTTTAGCCAGGGGCAGTGGCACACGCCTATAATCCCAGGGGCTCAGGAGGTGGAGGCAGGAGGATCACAAGTTTGAGACCAGAGGCAGTCTGTGTAACTTAGCAAGGCCCTGTCTCAAAAGGTAAAAAAAAAAAAAAAAGGGCTGGGGCGCAGCTCAGTGGTCCAGCACCTGCAAAGCATGCAGGTCCGAGGCCCTGGGTTCAACCCCTAGTACCTCAAAAAAAATCTTTCTAGCAATTTTGAAAAATGACATGCATTTTTATTAACCACAATTATGGATATGTTTTCAAAGCATTCTTGAGATCAGACTTTTATGGCAGGGGAAATCACTTGGAAAAACCCATGTTAAGGAAGCCATGTGCAACTTCATGGGAGTGGGATGAGTCCTGTTCATATGAAGTTAGAGTGGTGGGGACATCAGCACAAGAGGAAACTAGTGCAAAGTTCTGGGCAATCAGTTAGGAAAAAAATTTTTTAAATCTGACCTTTTGTTTAAGAAAAATAAAAGTGAAAGGATTCAATCAGGTGAATGATAGTATCAGGACTTCTTATTAAGAAGCATTGCTAAAATAGTTAATAAAAATAGTTTGGCTTCTTTTACCCTTTAAAATTATAGGGTAAGTGAAATGTGTTGGGCAATGTCTCATCAAAAAAGCATATGATCAACTTCTAAGTATTTAAAATGTTTACACAGTTTTTCTCAGCTATTTCACAACTAAATGAAAAAAAATCCAAAGCATAACATTCCACAGAATAAGAGCTGTTTTATTAAAAGTTTGACTTCCTCTTTAGAAAAATCGAGCATGCTCTTCTCTGCTTTCAAAAATTCAATCTTTATATCTGTAATTTGAGCTATATTACTCATTTTTTATATTTCTGAACAAACATTTGTCACTGTAATATATATTGAAATGTTAATAGCATTTATTTATGTAGTATCAAAATTATGAGCTTTTATATCTTAATTCCATAATTATCACTTTTATTTTGTTTATTGCATTTGTGGCTTTTAACATAAAAATATACATGGCCTATAATTAGGAACAGTGTGTGAAGAACATTATGATGAATATTACATCTATTTTCAGAAGATTTAAAATCTGGCTAGGCTGGGAAAATAGCTCAATGGTAGAGTGCTTGCCTTGCATACATGAGGACCTGGGTTTGATTCCCAATACTACAAAAAATAAATTAATAAAATCCATTTGTGGTTTATTGCTTTCCATATTACATTTCCACAATATGAACAATGATCTGCGTTGTATGGGAAATTGATATTGGCTTGTCTTTTCACATTGACCATTTTTTAAATTTTGAATGCACCTTTTTTGGAGCCTGCATTTATATTTCAGAAGAGATTCTACTTCTTGACTTGTAGCTAAACCTTTCACACCATAAATTAGGGGCATATATTTTCAAAAATAATCTAAGAGCTACCCCGAGGAATCCCACAACACTATACTAAATCATCCTTCACTTGGGCCTATGTAATCACCAGAAAGCTAAAGTATTTCATACCAGACTTAGCAGAAATGCAATTAATAACAATGGGCCCTGCAATATTGGATCAAGCTTGGGCAATAGTGGAGGAACTTATTCAAGTTGGAGGAGAGACATGATTCACACTGTTATATAAAGGTGTTCCTTAGAGTTAAGTTCAATGGTTTTATGTGAGGAAGAAGAAAGTGTATTAAAGATTTCTATATTCTCTGTGTCATGGGAATGTTGGAATGAGTATAAAGAAAGTATGAAGATAAAGGAGAAATGTTGAAATAGTTACTTTGAAGCATACCTGAAAGCCTTGATAATATGAACATAAATCATCCAGGGGATGATGTAAAGTCCCTAGCTATAAATTTGCTGCACATTTCAACAGTTGTTGTTGTTAGGTGCCATAGAGTCAGTGTCCAACTTATAGCGACCCTATGTGCAATAGAGGAAACACTACTTTCAGTGCTTCTCTGCTATTCATAGGGTCTTCAATGGCTGATTGTTTTTTGGGAGTGGGTTGCCAGGTCCCTTTCCCAAGCCTACAGCACCTGGTGTTCCCAGGTGGTCTCCCATCCAAGTACTAACCAGGCCTGACCCTGCTTAGCTTCTGAGATATGATGGAATCAGACACCACAGTGGTATGGCTTCAGGCGAATTTCAACAGTAGTGTCAATGAAAAAGAAACCTTTAAGTAATACATAATAGCATTATCTGCTTATAGTAACAACTGTTGTAATAAAGGTTGTTGATGAATTGAGATATTGTGGGGTTCAGGTAGACCAACTGTCTGTTGATTTCCATGGCAAAGTTTCCACAAGTAATAAAGGGTCTTCTTAATCAAGCACAACCTAATTATATATAAACCTAGTACAAAAATGCCATCACTTATTATCATTTTAAGGGAAGAAACAAGAACAATTTTAAAAAGCAGACGATACAACCAAGCTAGCGTCATGTACACATGGGTGCAGGCGCAGACAGCACCCATGCAAAGTGAACTGGCACTCTCTGAAAGAACTGAATCTAGATATGCTCCAGGATCTGGTCCAGCTCTACCACACTGAGAAGGTTTGTGTCTGAAATACTAGGTCCAGCGCTCATGAATGCTTTGCTGAGGGAAAACATAGGCCCACCTGATCACGCTTGGGAAATTTCCTAAAAACTGATTAATTTCTTCAGGCACCATTCTCTTTTTCCCAGGAGATTATTCAAGAGACTGGCGTAGACATTAGACTACTTTTCTGATCCAAGACTCCTCAAGATCAGCACATGTCACAAGACATCTCAACCATGAATAAGGAGGATGTTCTTATGCCATGTTCAGGTCTCATTGCACAAGGATTAACCATTGGCTCCTTATGGCAGAGCACCCTACCACACCGTATTTTTTATTGTATATTTAGGTCACTTGCATTGTAATTGTAGTCAAGAGTCTCAGAGATTGACTTTTTCCTGCAGGAGCGTAAGGAAGCTCTGGGCATGACTTGAAGCACATCTAAGAGATAGGGAGATTCCTATAGCTATAGGTTAGTTGCTGGGCTGGGATTTAGCTCAGTTGGTAGAGCACCGCTCTGCAGACTCTGAGGTCCCAAGTTTGATTCCCCGCACCACAAAAATGGGAGAAGGACCTGGCAATCCACTCCCAAGGCAATCCCGAAACAATCAGCCATTGAAAACCCTATAAGGTTCGCTATGAGTCGGGCATGATTTGACGGCACCTAACAACAACAACATAGGTTAGTTGCTATGTGAGAGACACAGGGAAGACTGGACCAGGCTCTCTCTGGCATCTATCATAGTACCTGGACTAACACTGAGTTTGGAAGTTTTAATTCTACAATGACTGAACCGCATTTCATGTTTATGTGTTGATATTTCTCATGTGCCTTGACTTTACCTTGCTCAGAGAAGGCATATTATAAAATCTGTGGAAGTCCTGAACAAATACAACAGCAGAGGTTTGCAGGGCATTGTATCACTCCAGATACCTCTGCTGAGTCTACTCATTCATTGTCTCTCCTGTTCCCATTTCGGTACCCACAATGATCTCCTGATGGAAAGAAATTATATTTTGGAGACAAAATAGAATTCAAAGTACCTAAGAAACCACCAGAATCATTTGCTTGATTTCATTGTTGTACACATTAGATTGTCCTCTGCTCACCTTTCATGAGATCTTCTTTCAAATTGTCCCCCTCCATTCCTTAGGCATTGTCTTTCCCAATCATTTTGTCACATTTATTGGAAATCCTTATTAAATTTTAATGGTGTTCAGTACTATACACAATTCACCAATGTTTTTCACAGATAATAACTGTTTCCCACACAGACACTCTCATTGCAATTACAGGTGAAATGATAATTACTTTCAGTAAGGAGATGAGATCATAGAATCCTGAACCTTTATCTTGAGGTTCAATTGCTGTGGGTACTCTCTTTATATTCATTGTCCTGGTGGCATATACTGATTGGGTAACAACTACTCTTCTCAGGTAAGTGGCAGTCTTAGAGGTAATTTATCCCAGAAAATAGAGAAATCACTATTCTCTGTAAAATATTTGTGCTTTGGGGGAGTTGGGATATGCACATAATATTTATATTTAGGAAAAATATTTAGTGAGAGCAAAAACGTTTCTCTCTTTCCTCTCTGGAATCCTTGGTGCAGCTCAACATCTCCCTATCTCCTGGAGGTCATTGTTATTGTTGTTAAGTGTCTGACTCATAGTGACCCTATGTACAATAGGCAAAACAGCATTGTTAGTGCTTCTCTGCTATTCATAGGATTCTCAATGGCTGATTGTTTTTTGGGAGTGGGTTTCCTGGTCCTTCTCCCAAGCCTATAGCACCTGGTGTTCCCAGGCGGTCTCCCATCCAAGGACTAACCATGCCTGACCCTGCTTAACTTCTGAGATCTTAAGGGATCAGACACCACAGTGGTACTTCTGCAGGCCATACCCTCTTTATAATCTTTATAATCTGGATGTCATACTCTCTTTATAATCTTCTCTCCCTTTTCCCTGACCACCAACCCTGAACCAAACAGCCTTCACTTCCAGCTTGATACCACAGGCACGCAAAGAAACTAAGATAAAAAAGGTGAGCTCTCAGCCTGGGTCTACACCCAGTGGCTGATTGACAGATGCTGGTATGTTAGAGCCTTTCCATGGGAGAGAATGACATGCTGAGGGGATCTATTAATACACTTCCATACTTTTGTCATGAGTAATGTCTGTTGATATGATTTTTACATTTACAGAAATGAAATCTCATTCTCTGTTCATTCATAAATGGTCACATATCATATAAAGATACATATTTGTAGGAATTGTGCTAAGGAATAATTGTCATATAAAATATGACATACATGTCGGAAGCCATTTGATAAATGTGTCACTGTTGTCACTTATACCCCCTCCAAATTCCTAAGTTTTTTCCCTTCCTCTCCCTCTGTCTCAGCCTCTTCCTCTGGTCTCCCTCTTCCTCTTCTCTCTCACCATCCCCTTATTTAAGAGGATTTTTTTCAACTGAAAATTTTGACCAGAGACTCTTATTTCATGGGCCAGTTTATCTACCTGTTTCCAATAGCAGGCAGTGCTTAATTCAATCCTCTCCATATCTTTGCAGAACTAACATGATTAGGGAAAACTAGGGGCCATTTTTGCCTATGAGTTACTGAGGTCCTCAAGGGCTGGGATGTTCAGTGACTGCAGCAACATGGTTTCTCCAGCTTAAGGAAACCTTATTAAATTCCACACCACATCCACTGATTTATGTTTGTTAAATTCATTTTATGACTTCTCTTCAAAATAACTCCTTGTCCTTTCTCTTCTCCCTTATTTTCCTTCCTTGTTCTAGTTCTACAAGGTGTTTTGTTAAAATTTTAAGTTGCTATTAAAGTGACATTTACTGTGTCTTGAATAAATCTGTGTGGATACCCAGTTAAAGAGAATATTTCTTTTGCTTCCTCATCTTCTCCTTCCACTCCTTCTCCTTAACCCAGGGAAGACAACATGATATGTAAATAGTGAAGCTATTTCTGAACAGAATTTACATTATTCTGTGGGGACTCTGTTAACTCATACCTGCTTGAATTTACTGCAGAGTGAATTTTCTGCCTTGCCTTTGTGTAACTTACTAGTGAATGTGTGTGGTTCTCACAGTATGACTGCTGGTGGGATCCTCATTTCTGCTGCCCAGCACTGGTTTTTCCACTGCTAATGTGTAAGTTTACCAAGAATGTTTCTTCCTCCAAACTTTATAATTCCTTTTTTTTATTTTTTGAATTATATAGTTGATAGTGCTGTGGGAGTTACTGAAAGAGGATGAAAAATATCAATTCTTATTTCTATACTTAACTACCTTAAAAACAAAATGTAGAGGCTACTAAGAAATGTTATTGAAATGAGGTAAAAGTGGATAAAAAACTTATATAAGACTTATACAGAGTTTCAACATATAAAACTATTCAGATTTTTTAAAAGTACTACCCACTTATTGGGCTGGGATTTAGCTCAGTTGGTAGAGCGCTGCTCTGCAGTCTCTGAGGTCCTGACTTCGATTCCCAGCACTGCAAAAATGGGAGAAGGGCCTGGCAATCCACTCCCAAGGCAATCCTGAAACAGTCAGCCATTGAAAACCCTATGAGGGTCGCTATGAGTCGGACTGGACTCGAGAGCACCTAACAACAACAACAACCCACTTCTAATCATGTTTGACTAGTTATCATTTGTGGCAGAAAAGGAAAAATTTAAGACTCCTATTGGAGAAGTTTGACCCATAGTAAAGCTTTGGAAAGTTAAGATTTAACATAGCTATAAATAGTAGGCTATCATTCTAATTTAATTTGCATTTTTTCTTGATGAATGCTTTAAGTTTATTTTTGTTTTCCATTCCACAACTTTACTTTGATGACTACTAAGGTGCCAGTACAACTCTCCTGCTTCACTGTATTAATCTTTTCTTTGATTGATTGTTATTTTAAAAAGAAATTAGATCCCGGCATGGTGTTGCACAATTATAGTGAGAGCTACTCTGAAAGCTGAAGTTGAAGGATCATTTAAGTTCAGGAGTACAAGACCAACCTGGGCAACATTGTGAGGTTATATCCTAAAGAAAAAGTTATTTTTTAATTACTTGAAGATTTATGATTTTATATGTCTTCACTAAAAGTTTATTATACATTCAGTCTTACGTGTTTGGTTATAATTTTGTCACTGAATTTGAATTTTGATGCAATATTATTTGGTAATTATGTAATATACATTGCATAATATAAACATTTAAACTATGTAAAATATTTGTATTAATGTAATAGAAATATAAAGTATTTATATTTGTCCAAAAGTCAAAATTATAGCTAAGGTAAATTTAGACACATCAAGCTTCCTTTCCTGTATGTTTACACTATTTGGTCTCTGTTCCTTTATATCATATTTTTATTACAATTGTGTGTATGCATATATACATCTATAGCTGTATGTGCATGTGAGTATTCATTTATATTGTTTATATATTATTTCTTCTTAATCGTAAGAAAAATTGTAGCATGCATGTTGTACTTTCTCTTTCCCATTATCTTTTTTTTAATTTATGATATATCTTGAAGGTAACTCAACACATAAGTAAAGATGCTCTTCATTCAATGTTATAAGTGTAGAGATTTATAATTTGTAAACAGTCAATTACTTATTCAAACAGATACCTGAAAATTGTCACTTAAATTGATTCCATTGAAAGATATTAATTAATAACCACTGCACTCATAAGCACATTTTTTTCTTTTTTCCCTTTATTGATAAATGTTGGTGGAGTAGAAAGGAATACAGCATTTGCTTTTTCCTTTATGCAGCCATTACATCACTTTTGGTTACACTTTCCACTTACAAAGTTTTCCCATGTACTCATGAAGTTGCATCATTTACATTGAGATTATCCTCTCCCTCATTATCCCTCTACATTGATTCTCCTCCCCATCTCACCTTCCACAATCTTTGCTTCCCTTTGCTAGTTCCCTCCCTCCTTCTTTCTACTCTTTATATTGTCCCTTCTTTGCTAAGTTTAACTGATAAGCACATATTTTTAAAGTCTGTCTAAAATGAGAAAAGAAAAATATGACACCAAAAGAGGAAATATATGTTGAACTCAGCAGTACAAATTGCTGGGCAGAAAACAGTACTATGTTTACACTCATTTTTTTTTGTTGTTATTTCTTTCTGTCTGAAATTAAAATCACTATCTACTAGATACGAAAGTGATGAGTCAAGCCAACTTATAAATGGAGATTATCTTCCTCACTCAGACTGGAGCAGGGATCCTGGGAAACTCCTCTCTCCTTTGTCTTTATTGTTTCACTTTGCTGGCTGGACAAAAGATGAGACCCACAGACTCCATTCTCAACCAACTGGTTTTAGCCAACAGCGTGGTTCTTTTCTGCAGAGGGATCCCTCAGACAATGGCAGTTTTCGGGTGGAAACCTTTCCTGGGTGATGCTGGATGTAAAATTGTTTTATATTTTCACAGAGTCGCCAGAGGGGTTTCTCTTAACACCACCTGCCTCCTGAGTGGCTTCCAGACCACAAAGCTTTGCTCTGGAACCTCTGGGTGGAAGGAGTCCAGAAATAGATTCCCAACACTCTTTGGTTTGTGTGGTTTCTTTTTCTGGATCCTGCAACTTTTGGTGAATGTCTATATTCCAATGGGAGTGACTGGCCCAAGAACAGATCAAAACATGAGTACGAACATGAATTATAGGTACTGTTCTGCACCCATGTCAAAAACATTTATAAGCTTATTACATACAGTCATATTCTCTTCCATTGATGGCATATGTTTGGGCTTCATGATCTGGGCCAGTGGCTCCATGGTGCTTGTCCTGCACAGACACACACAGCGAGTCCAATACATTCACAGCCACTGCCTCTCCCCCAGATTTGCCCATGAGGCCAGAGCCACACGCACCATCCTGATCCTGGTGAGCATGTTTGTCTCTTTCTACTGTCTCTCTTCCATTTTTACTGTTTGCATTATCCTAAAGAATAATCCAAGCCAGTGGCTGGTGGACACTTCTGTGTTCCTGGCTGCATGTTTCCCAGCACTCAGCCCTTTTGTGCTCATCAACAGTGACTCCCGTGTCTCTCACCTCTTTGATTTCTGCACTAAAACAAAAATGTTCATACCGTGGTTAAACAGCTGTTTTTCTTCAGATTTCTGCAGGTGAGTCAATGCTTGATTTAGGTTTGTATTTTTTAAAAAAGAAAATTACATGACTACATAATGCTAGATATTCTAGGAATTTATAATACAATGATGAATAAGATGGTTAAGGATGTAGCTCAGAGGTGGAGCACTTGTGCAGCATATACAACACCCTCAGACTGATTGAAATTAAAAATTAAATTAAGATCAGGCAGGGTGGCTCGTGCCTGTAATCCCAGCAACTTGGGAGGTGGAGGCAGAAGGATCACAAGTTTGAGATCAGAGGCAGTCTGCATAATTTAGTAAGACCTTGTCTCAAAATAAAGGGTAAAAATATGGGCTGAAGGTATAGCTCAGTAGTACAGCATTTGCAAAGCATGCAAGCACAAGTGCCTGGGTTCAACTGTCCAGTACCACACACACACAAAAAAATCAATTCATTAAATTCCACATAATTTCAATGTGGCTAGTGAGGCATAATAAGTCTGGATGTAAGTTGATTTAAAAATGATTAAATACCAACATGTGGAATTCCTACTTCTCTTGCACTAACAGAGTAACCAGAAAATGAACATTTTCACAAAATTATGCAGGATTTAATTAACTTGATTATTCTTCATTACCTAATAAGGAGTACTGAGAAAGTTCGGAGTAAGCACTGTTGTTGTTGCTGTTGTTAGGTGCCGTCGAGTCGGTATCCGACTCATAGCAACCCTCATAGGGTTTTCAATGGCTGACTGTTTTGGGATTGCCTTGGGAGTGGATTGCCAGGCCCTTCTCCCATTTTTGTGGTGCTGGGAATTGAACTCGGGACCTCAGAGACTGCAGCGCAGCACTCTCCCCACTGAGCTAAATCCCAGCATAGTGAGCAGAAATCTCAAATTTGGAGATAAAGAACTGTTGCACTATTGTTTAAATATATTTGAACCCAGTGGCTTCATGTAAAGAAAAATACCCTGGAAAGATCCTTGCATGTGAATACACACATGTGTGATGTATGTTGTTGTTGTTGTTAGGTGCCACCGAGTCAGTATCCGACTAATAGCGACCCTCATAGGGTTTTCAATGGCTGACTGTTTCGGGATTGCCTTGGGAGTGGATTGCCAGGTCCTTCTCTCATTTTTGCGGTGCTGGGAATTGAACTCGGGACCTCAGAAACTGCAGCGCAGTGTTCTACCAACTGAGCTAAATCCCAGCCCATGTGATGTATAGAAGGAGCCATATAGTGGCAGATGAAGCAGTAAACATATAGAAAGTATGGTTCCATAATGTATTATGGGTCCCGACAATAATTCTACTTGTGTCCCAAGAATATGACATGCCCAGTATGAGGTATCACCAGATGCAGGACATCATCAGTTCTACTTTAAAAAAAAAAAATACCAGCGGGTGCAGTGGCGCACACCTGTAATCCCAGCAACTCAGGAGGCAGAGGCAGGAGGATCGCAAGTTCGAGACCAGAGGCAGTCTGCATAATTTAGTGAGACCCTGTCTCAAAAAGTAAAAAAAAAAAAAAATGGTCTGGGAGTGCAGCTCAGTGGTCCAGCACTTGCAGAGCATGCAAATGCGAGGCCCTGGGTTCAAACTCCAGTACTGAAAAAAAAAAAAAAGAAAAACCCTAGTCAATGTTCAATTTTAATCCATTATGTACTTGATAAAAAACTTAGGGATATATGTATTGATTCATTTATGTTATGTTCTGAGAATACTCTTTTCATTTCATTGCCTTAATTAGTCCAAGATTTATAATCAAGAAATAGTTTTATATGTTTCATATCAAAGTGATTTAAAAATTTTATGACTATCCAGAAAAAGTCATGAACAGTAGTCCCAAACTTTAGTCCTAGGGTCATTTTCTAACCAAATTTCAACCTAGATAGCTGTTGATCAGTAATGCAGCAGACCTAGATGACAAAGCCATGACAATGGGAAAATGTGGTACAGGAAGACCTGATTCAAAAAGGAAGTAAAAAGGAATTCTTACAGGCAGCCCAGATATATGAGGAAACATTATATGGGGTGCATTGCAGTTTGAAATCCGTGATAGATTATATGATATTTTGTATTGATGCTATACAACCCTTACATATCTGGGATAGAGCACACTTGGCCATAGTATATACTATTTCTAATAAGCTGCTGTGTTCATTTTGATGGTATTTTGAACCGGCCCGCGGCTCAATCGAATGGTCCCTGTGGGGGAGGGGTGAGTGGAAGAAAGGAGACAAGGGGACAAGTCTGTAGTTGCTGATCAAGTCCGTTTATTGAACGTCATACAGGGGGTTTTATAGAGAGAAGCAAGAAGGCTGGGTCTGCTACTCACAGAGAGACTTGCCTAATTGCTATTGGATAAACTGTTGCTGAGGGGAGTACTCTAAGAATAAAGCAAGATGAAAAAATACTAGCTGGGA
>VMDO01016918.1:0-40627 GCA_007922755.1 Pedetes capensis | reverse complement strand
TGTGCAACCAGAGTGCTCCTTGGAAATAAGAATGGCCAAACTGCATCTTACATATTTCGGACATGTAGTCAGGAGAGACCAATCCCTGGAGAAGGACAGCATGTTTGGGAGAGTGGCAGGTCAACGCAAAAGAGGAAAACCCTCCACCAGATGGATTGACACAATGTCTACAACAATGGGCTTAAACATAAATAAGATGGTTTGCCTGGCACAGAATCGGCAAGTGTTTCGATCTGATGTACATAGGGTCACTATGAGTTGGACCCTGACTGGACAGCACCTAACAACAACAACAGATCAAAATGCTCTGGGCCAGAAAAAAGGGCTGTAGATATGGGCAGTAACCTCCGAGAACTCCCAGACCTCAAGATAATACAAATGGCATGCTTTAGCAACACAAAGACCCACCTTATCTCAAAGGCCCACCTGATTTGACTTTCAACAGCAGATCCCTCTGACTTTAGCACTCAAAGCCTCACCTTATCTGACTCGATTTCTCCACCCCCTCCTTCCCTGCTGTAACCTACAATATAAACCTTCACCATGCAACAAGTTGAGGTCCTGACACTGAATCGCTGTGCTGGTGAGGTGTGGTACCCTCGAGCTTGAGCTTTAATAAAGGCTCTTTGTTATTGCATGCGACTTCAGACTCCCTGGTGGTCTTTGGGGAACTTGAACTTTGGGCACAGCACCTCCCTTCTCCCTCTCTTACTTTTCTTTACGGCACATACTATGAGCCAAACCACTCTGCTTCAGAAGCGAAGCTGGCTGGTCCATGGAGGGACGCACTCCTCCTGTTCTTGGGGTTCACAAGGCTCCGCCAGCTGTTGGTTCCTCTCTCAGGATTGGCAGTGGAGCCCTGGGCTCACCCGCCAGAGCCCACCCTCCCAGTCTCACAGAGCACTAGCGAAACATCCGTCCATGGAGGTCACGTGTCCAGTCACGAAAGATCCCCAGGGACCTTGAGGGGGACAATGAATGTGACATTAGGAGCTGGCCTTTTGCTTCCTCCTCAGCCATCTCCTGTCACAGCTGCCTGCTGCCCTGCCCCCCCCCTGGCTCCTCTCTGCAGCCCTGCCTTCCTTTGCCCTGTCCCCCCCTTTTTTAAAATTCTCCTTCCCCATCTCTTTCTGCTTCTCTCTCCTCTAATTAGCTCAGTTGGTAGAGCGCAGCTCTGCAGTCTCTGAGGTCCTGAGTTCTATTCCCAGCACCACAAAAATGGGAGAAGGACATGGCAACCCACTCCCAAGGCAATCCCGAAACAATCTGCCATTGAAAACCCTGTGAGGGTCGCTATGAGTTGGACATGACTCAACGGCACCTAACAACAACTCCTCTAATTGTCTTAGCCTTTGAACCTGAATGGTAGCCTTGTTACTGTGACTAATATAGCTCTTTGTGATCATCAGCTGACAGCATGCTGTGTTGTCGCTGGCTCTCCAGCTACTTTCCACTCCTGCCTCCCCACTGATAGCTTGGTGATCTTGCCGATGTGAGACAGCTAAATGCTGCTTTCCAATGGGTCACATGGTGCTGCATACAATCACATCAGAATCTCATGGAAGAATTCTGATCAACCGTATGGAACTGCCAATAGTCATTTTAACCTGCGTATGTGACACTTTATATGCACCTATCTAATAGGATTGGTTCATTTCAGATGTTTAATTCTATACCTGACCTGCAATGCCCATTCATCTTCTGAGGCCAATAATTTCAGAAAAAAACACTCTTTTCCTTTCTTCCAGTTATACATGATCTAGCTCACTAATTAATTTACCTTGTGTCTCTGCTGGTACCCACACATCAAGGTCTAATTCCAGATATACCATTGCCGTTTAGCTCCTCATTCACCTCACTTTGTCTTGATGTTACGGATGGAAAGTCAGTTCACATGCGGTGGTTCCTAGGGCTGGGACTGTAGCTCAGCGCTAGAGCGCTTGCCTAGCGTGCCTGAGGACTTGCTCCCCACCCCAGCACAGAAAAAAATGTTATCACTGCATTCGAATCTGGGGCTTATCTGCCTCCTTGACACTTTTATGGGCTCATCCATGAAGTTCTATGTGGGCAACTGGACAGTGATCATTCATTTAATTTATACTGGCCAATGTACAGCTAGGGCTGGGATTTAGCTCAGTTGGTAGAGCGCCGCACTCCAGTCTCCGAAGTCCCGAGTTCAATTCCCAGCACTGCAAAAATGGAGAAGGACCTGGCAATCCACTCCTAAGGCAATCCTGAAACAGCCATTGAAAACCCTATGAGGGTCCCTATGAGTCAGATACCAACTCCATGGCACCTAACAACAACAACAACAACAATGTACAGCTATTTAATTTGATGTCATTGGACACTGGTATTTTAAGCAAGAATGCTAGGTGCCCTGTGGGGTTTTGTTTGTTTGTTTGTTTCTAGATTACTGCTAGAAAACAATACAAAGCTTTATCATTTTAATAGCTTTACATTTCTTTCTCTTGTTTGACTTTTATTAACTTATGAATTTACCCAGATAGCTTGCTATATAATGTAGCTAAGCATTTGTTCTCTCTAGAAACATGTATCTAATTACATTACAGCAATATAAACTTCATTTGGGGGTCAATTTCCCCTAGAGGAGAGAATAAATAAGAAACTAATCTCCTTGTATTGCATGTATACAGTAAATATTTATTGGAACTTACGGGCCTAACTGTTTTGGGAGTTGGCATTTGGGCTTTTAAAGTAGTTCTTCCCTGTTGGCTTAGGTGAGAGGCTTCTAGCTTGGGCTAAGCCAGGGCCCCGGAGCCACTCTTCCTTGGGGATCCCAGGCTCTGTAGCTGCAGGCAGGACTGAAGAGGGCAAATGACAACCAAAAGGGGTGATTTGTTTCTATCTTGACAAAAACTTAAGTTATTTTAACTTATTTCTACTTATGCTTGGCCTGCAGCCATAGCCCTGTGGCATCTGATCCCGTCAGATCTCGGAAGCTAAGCAGGGTAGGGCCTGGTTAGTATTTGGATGGGAGACCGCCTGGGAACATCAGGTGCTGTAGGCTTGGGAGAAGGACCTGGCAACCCCCTCCCAAAAATCAATCTGCCATTGAAAACCCTATGAACAGCAGAGAAGCACTAGCAATAGTGTTTCCCGTTGTACAGAGGGTCACTATGAGTCGGATACCAACTTGACGGAACCTAACAACAACAACAACAACTTATGCTTGAAACCAGGGCTTCAAACCTGTAAAAAATTGCATTCAGGTTCAGGGGTGAGTTCAATGTTAAAATTTAGAAGGTTTGGGTTCAGTTTGGGTTCAGGCTTAAAATTTTAATGCTATATGTAGATGTTGTTGTTGTTGTTGTTGTTAGGTGCCGTCGAGTCAGTATCCGACTCATAGCGACCCTCTGTACAACAGAGGAAACACTATTGTCAGTGCTTCTCTGCTGTTCATAGGGTTTTCAATGGCAGATTGATTTTTGGGAGGGGGTTGCCAAGTCCTTCTCCCAATATATGTAGATAGGTGAATAAAATTTTTTCATTTTTTTTAATTTTTAATTTTTAATAAAAAAAATCAAAATCTGAACCTGAAGCCAATGTGTTACTAGGTTCGAGTTCAAGCTTGGGTTCAGGTTCAGGTTCAGAGAAAATTCTTAAAATGCTTGAACTGGAATGAGTTCCGGGTTTAGGTCTGGGTTTGGTTGGAAGCCCTGCTATCTACACACAGGATTTCAACCTGAACCTGAACCAAATCCCGAACCCTTTAAATGTTAACCCACATCTGAACTTGAATTTGAGATTTTTGTGGGTTTGAAGCCATGCTTGAAGCTAAGAATAGTGTGATAAATGCCACACCAAAAATAATGCTTTTATTTAAGTATGTGAAACAGACAGGATCTAAGAGCAGTCTTTTTAAAAGGAATATAAAACTATGTATTGACCACTGCTCACCATTATTTACACTTAAGTGAACAATACATACTTGGACAACATTCTGATCATTGCAGTTATTTTCCCGGTTTCTGCTGAGTAAGTAACCCAAATACTGAAAAAATTGAGCTTACATATAAGGAATGAGTTAAAGTAAAAGATAAACCCCACACAGGTCAATAATTTTGATTATAAATTCTTGTTCATCCATTTATGCGAGCAGGTTCTAAACTGCCAACATACCTAACCATCTGATTAGGTATCCATGAATCATGACCTTTTAGTATAAAAATTTCATTTTTCTGTAAGAGAATGACTAGAGGAATGTTTAAATGCCCACTTCAGTCTTGCTTAGCTAATTAAAACAAAGCTGGCTGGGGATGGAGCTCAGTGGTAGAGCACTTGCCTAGCATGCCCAAGACCTGGGTTCAATCTTCAGCACTGGGGGAGCGGGTGGAGGGAGAAAGAGCGGGGATTGGTTAGTTTCCTCATCTGAATGGGAAGTTGTTAGTAGTGTGTGTGTGTGTGTGGGGGGGAATCCAGGCGTTATTGGAGATTGGGAGGCATTTCTTTTCTTCTCAAATTTGCTATCATCGAATTCTCCGTCAGGTGAAGATTTTCTTCTTCTGGTACCATCTTCTTTATCAGCCTGACAGATCACAAGGCTCATTTCTATGTGTTTGTCCCAAGGGTCTGGGAATACCTTCCACTGCAGGAAACTCCTCATGTTGGTCCAATACTTCTTCCACCATGAATTCTTCACACTTTGCCCTTGCAACGTTTTTACTCTTCTATTCTATTTGTTTTCCTTTTTTTTTTTTTTTTTTTTTTTTTTTTTTTTTTTTTTTTTTTTTTTTTTTTTTTTTTTTTTTTTTTTTTTTTTTTTTTTTTTTTTTTTTTTTTTTTTTTTTTTTTTTTTTTTTTTTTTTTTTTGCAATGTAGTTTTGTTGGAGTCCATTTTATTTATTTATTTATTTATTGAAGACTTGAAGAGCGATTCCATTCACAACATGGCGCCTGGGGATCCCACAATGTTGGGGTAGGGGAAGAGTGGAGGCCTCCAGATGAAGGTTTTTCTTTAAGAGCACTCTTAATTATTGACTCTGCCTAGGTTTCTCATTGTTAACCCCAAAAGGGAAATCTGAACATAAGTAATTAAATCTTGGTCCATAAATTTGTTTATTACAATACCGATTTCTAGAGGGAGAAAGAAAGGGAAATGGAACCAAAGGTGAGACAGGCCCTTTCCTTCCTGAGAGGTCTTCGTCTTGTTTTGGTGTCAGTGTTGCAGTAGCCTCAGGATGGGGGCTGGCATTGGGGAGAACCATTTCTTCTTTTTATTTTAGTTTTCTGGCTGGGATTTAGCTCAGTTGGTAGAGCGCCGCTCTGCAGTCTCTGAGGTCCCGAGTTCGATTCCCAGCACCGCAAAAATGGGAGAAGGATGTGGCAACCCACTCCCAAGGCAATCCCGAAACAATCTGCCATTGAAAACCCTATGAGGGTCGCTATGAGTCGGACACCACTTGACGGCACCTAACAACAACAACAATTTTAGTTTTAAATTTTCTGGAAGTGTATGTGTATAAGTGGAAGGATGGCTTCCTTGAAAGTTGATGTTATTCCCCAGTAAAACCTTGATGGCTTGGAATGTTCTCTGTAGGAAGATTTTCTACTAATGATTTAATTTTTAAGATTTCTTATTCTTTCTCTTTCATATAGTTCTTGTTTGGCCTATGGATTATTAGAATGCAACTAAAAATTTCAAATATTTAGATATTGCTGTCTTTCTATTATTGATTCATTTGTACCTTAATTGCATTGTGTTCTACGGAACACTGTGAATACGGTACACATTCTTCAAACTTTGTTGAGAGTTGCTTTATGGCCCAGTGTACAATAACTTTTGTAAATGTTCCACGTGATATAAATCAGGGGGACCCAGCCCTCCTTGGGACACTGGGAAGGTATTAAGCACTGTTAAGAGCACTGTTAGAAGCAATATTGTTGTTAATAAGTTTTTTCTCCTGTGAGTACTCTTTCCAATGTTTATCTCCCTAAAAATAACCACAGATGTTGGGGCGATTTGACTCCCTAACCAACAGCTGCTGGACTCTCTTGCTACCCTGGCTCCCATGAGTAAAGGACTCTCAGTTAAGCAGCTAACCAAACCATCTTTATCCTAGCACCGGACATTTTGAATGCTTCACAAATGCCTTGAAGAAACCACACCACAATTGCAACTGCAGCATAATTCTGGCTCCTGAAGGTACAGCCTCAGATATTCCCACAAAAAGACATGCAAGTAGAAGAGAGGCCATTGATGGGGGGTGGGGTGGGAGAGGGGGGAAGAGGGGCACAAGAGAGTAAGGGGGAAGTTATCTGTGCAATGTACAATGAAACACATATATGGAAATGTCACAATGAAATGCATGTCAGAGTGAAACACATTAAGTTGTACATTAAAAATTTCTAATTAAAAAACAAAAACAGTATAGCCTCAGCTATGACTGTTCCAAAAGTTTGAAGTTTGCACTAAACTTTTTGTTATTGCAAGCCCTTGTGAACTCTAGATGGCGCTGCAAACATTTCCACCTAAGCCAGAGGAGGAGCACTTCCCCTGGTGGCCCTGCAGAGGGGCTGCCATGATTGGTACAAAAGGGACAATGCTGTGATTGGTGCAAACACAAACCATCATTTGCATAACATGTTTGCTCTGACTGGTGCAAACACCTCATTTCTGGCTATATAAGAAGGCTGTTTAGCTCACTCAGTGAGCAATCTGGGAGACAACTTCTGTGCTGCCTCTCCTGTATTTCAAGATTAGGCCCAATACTGTATACCTTTAGAAGCATGGGCTGATGTTGTAAGAAGAAGAAATAAGTGAAGATAGCAGCGGCAGTGACAGCAGCAGTGAGGACAGCAGCGGCAGTGACAGCAGCAGTGAGGACAGCAGAGTAGCAGGACAGCAAGGCAGCCAGCACACAGATCTGCAGAAGTCAGGGCAGTATCTGGCTGTCTTGACAGCAAGGATAGAAGCAGAGCACAAGAACTGTGGGTTGACAGGGAGGAGAACCATGCAAGACTCTGACAACTGGCCAGAGCAGAACGTTGGAATCCCAAGGCTCCAAGAATGGGTAGGAGAAAAGCCAGGAACCACAAGGCTCTGATGATTGATAGGAGTGGATTAAGTAATCATATGGCCCCCAACAGAGGTAACAGGGGAGGGGCCATGAGAACTACTCAGTTTTAAAGACAGGGCTAAGTGATTGGCAGGCCCAGTGGTAAGAGTGGCAAGGCAGATAGCTGGAGAAGAGGTGGGGCTGCAAGACAAGCAGCCAACAGCAGCAGAAGCAGCAGCAGCAACAGAAGGGCAGGAATAACTACCTCTTGATGGTGGCAACTGTGATAGCGACCATAGCAAAAAGCAGCAGCTGAGCAGTTTGAAAGAGCAACTAGACAAGAAAGAAAAGGGATGACAAAAGCACAGAGAAGATTGTAAAGAGCCAGGAAAGAGGAAGCGCAGGCTCTACTCACTGGAAGAGTTCCAGAGTGCTATTCAGTCTTTAGGACCAAGGGTCTCAGACACCTAGGCTCTGGAGCTATAACACTGGCTGCTGTCAAGGGCTGAGGAATCCCAATACTTAGGCCCACCCAGAAGCTACAATGCCAGCTACTATTAAGGTTTGAGGAATCTTGACTTCCTTGGTCTACAGAGCACTATAAGCCTAGCGGGTGCCCCTTGCTGCTGGTGCTCATGCCTATTTTCTGTCACTGCTCACTGCTGTCAATGACCCAGGGATACAGATGCTTTTAAAGATCAGAACTTAAGGGCTTCTCCTTGTCTATCCATTATTTCTATCCAAGTAGAGCAAAAGGATTCCACTCAGCTAACTTGTGACATATATAGGTTTCAATAGATTTTGTATTCTCCACTTGTTGGGTGCTCCAAGTTTTACTTTTTGCCATGACAAAAAAGCTTTCATTAGGTCTACAATTGATAAAACTATGTTGTAAGCTCTTCCCATGACCGTGGATTTATCAATGCATATCCTAATTCCTCCTTCCCCATATCTATCATCCCTCACCCAGGTTCAGTTATCAGTTATCATTATTTTGCCATTTGTTTCATCTATTCCCTCAGTCTTTCTGTTGCTGGAGTGTTTTAAAGGAAATCCCAGATACAATATTAACTTTTTGTCTATACTTATGGAGTATGTAATGTTTTTGATATATTGTTGTTATTGTTGTTAGGTGCCGTCAAGTCAGTATCGGACTCATAGTGACCCTATGTACAACAGGGGAAAAACTATTGTCAGTGCTTCTCTGCTGTTCATAGGGTTTTCAATGTTGGATTGATTTTGGGGAGTGGGTTGCTGAGTCGATCTCCTAAGCCTACAGCACCTGGTGTTCCCAGGCGGTTTCCCATCCAAGGACTAACCAGGCCTGACCCTGCTTAGCTTCTGAGATCTGACAGGATCGGATGCCACAGGGCTACAGCTGCAGGCTAGATTTCACTATATGTTGAATATTAAAATACATAGGCAGTTTTTGATATATAGATATCCTTTATGGAATGACTAAATCAATCTGACCAACATATTCATCATTTCATATGCTTACTTTTTGTGGCGAGAACACTGACAAATGTACTCTTACCAATTTTCAAGTACATAACACTACATAATACATAATATTAACTATAGTCACAGCCAGGTGCAGTGGTGCACGCCTGTAATCCCAGCAACTCAGGAAGTGGAGGCAGGAGGATTGTGAGTTTGAGGCCAGAGGCAGACTACTGTATAATTTAGCAAGACCCTGACTCAAAATAAAAAAAATTTAAATGGGTTGGGGGTCCATCCCAGTGGTAGAGCATTTGCAAAACTATGTGTGAGGCCTAGGTTCAACCTCCAAGTACCAAAAATACATAAATAAACAAAGAAACAAAGAAACAAACTATAGTCACTATGCCATACCTTAAACTATACGTTGTATCTGAGTGAAACTTTGTATCCTCTGGCCAACATCTCCTTACTTCCCATGCCCTGTATAACTTTTCACTCTAACACTTTGCTCCTCTAATACATAAGAACTTAAAACGTACAAATAAAATATACTGGGGCTATTATTTTGCTGTCTAGCAGTGAAGCATTGCTGTCTTTGTGCGCTCAACTTGTGTGGATTTAAGATTCCCCTTGGAGAAGTTCACCCCTCTTGTAATTAAGCCTCCTGTACCCAGTGGCTCCTCAGTGATGGTGACAACTTACCCAGTGGAACTTTTAGGACTGGCCGTAGGGAGTCAAGCTTGCTCAGCAGCTAGAATTCTAAAGGGTGAATACCTAAAGTCTTGACGTTATCCTTGTTCTTTTCTTGCCATGCTGGGCACCTGGCAGATAATATCCAGGGTTCCTGGCAGCTCTGGAAAAGGGGAATAACAGAGTGAAAGAGTTGATTCCAAATACCACCTGTGATGGCTCATTTTGGATGCCAATCTGACGGTATTAAGAAATACCTAGAGAACTGATAGATCTTTTACTTCTGGGTGAGACTGAGGAGATTGGCATGTGAGTCTGAGATGCCTAAGTGAGGAAGCCCCCACCCTCAAGGTGGGGGACCCCATCCAAACAGCTGGGGACCTGGATAGAACAAGAACCAAGGAAAGGCAAATTGGTTTTCCTTTCTCCCGGAGCTGGCATACAATCTCCTCCTTCCTCTAGGCTGAACATGGTGGTCGCCATCTTGACACAGAACAAGTGGGATGACTTTGGGGACCTTGTCCCCACACTCACCGCAACAAAATCAGAAAAACTGTACAGCATAGCTAGGCCTATTGTAATAGTAACGGAGCTAACATTCTCTCCCGGAGAGAGGGGGAAGAAGGTTGGTCGTAAGATCCTCCTTTGAGGTGCTAATCCCTACCCCTCCTGCCTCAGCTCTGTGATGCTATGCTCTATGAGTGGTAAACAACAGCTGAGGGCAGGATTTTGCAGTGCATCTTCCCATGGGACATCTCCGTGGGAACTCCTTGGAGGGATTCTTGCCATTAATGGAACTGTCTGTGAAGGATCAGCGCCCCTGTAAGCAACTCCAATGAAGTCATGGTTCATGAAGTTGAACTCAACCTGATACTTTTTATTGGTCTGTGTCCTTAGTTTTCATGCAACAGTGGCCTGTCCAAGTTCTCAGGCCTTTGGCCTTGGACTAAGAATGACATCATTGGCTTCCCTGGATCTGAGGCCTTTGGACTTGCACTGAGCTGTGCTACTGGTTTCCCAGGGTCCCCAGCTTGCAGGAAGCCTGGCACGGGACTTCACAGCTTCTATAATCATGTGAACCAATTCTTCTAACAAACTGCCTCTCATATAGCTATGTATATGTACCCTATTGCATCTGTCTCTTTGGAAAATCCTAATACAATACTTTTAAGCAAATACAATAACACAACCAAACTTTCTAGTTTATAGTGGAATTTTGCACAATGAGATGTCGTGATAAGTGGTCTCTCAGGTGGGCCCTAGATGTCCTATTTATTGTTGTTGTTGTTAGGTGCTTTTCAGTGGGTATCCGACTCATAGTCACCCTATGTACAATAGGTGAAACACTATTATTAGTGCTTCTCTGCCATTCACAGGGTTTTCAATGGCTGATTATTTTTGGGGAGTGGGTTGCTGGGTCCTGCTCCCAAGCCTACAGCACCTGGTATTCCCAGGCAGTTTCCCATCCAAGTACTAACCAGGCCCAACCCTGCTTTTCTTCCAAGATCTGATGGGATCAGATGCCACCACTGTACGGCTGCAGGTCTATTTATTGCAGAGATCATATACACACTGAGTGCCTGCCATGTTCCAGGCACTATAGAAGGCATTGGGTACTCTTGTTGAGGCCACAGTGTAGACAGGAGATAACCTGCAGTATATTCATCCTAATGAAGAAGGCATGTACTCTGAAGGAATGTAACAAGAGCTGCTGTAGGCTGGGGCAAGGGAGGACATAGTCTAGAGACAGAGCTGTGAAAGATGAACAGATGGGAGAGGGGAGGCGTGGCAGACAGCACAAAGACCTTGGGAGGGAGTGGGGTTCTGGAACAGCTGAGGCTGGAAGTGTAGGCAGGTGCAGGCTAGGAGTTTGGCTTTTACCTAACAGGAATGATGAATGTCAGGATGATGATGACAAACAGCAGCGCTAAGAGGCCAAGCAAGGCCCTAAGCCCTGCACACACGCTAACTCATGTGGTCCTCAGAAATGCCATATTCAACAGCACTCGTAAGGACTGTTTGAGCTCCCCAAATTCCTATGTGGAAATTCTACCCTCCAAGGTAACAGTATTAGGAGGGGAGGCCTTCAGGTGGTGATTAAGTCTCAAGGGTGGGGCCCTCACAATGGGATTAGTGCCCTAATGAAATTGATCCTAAAGTGCTCTCTAGCCCCTTTCCACTATGTGAGGAAACAATGAAAAGTCAGCAGTCCTCTCTCACCAGCCCCCGCCATGCTGGCACCTTGCCTCACCCTTCTGGCCTCCAGAGCTGTGAGAAGTCAATGTCCAGTGCTAAAAGTCACCTAGTCCATGGTACTTTGTTACAGCAGGCTGAAAGAATGAAGACAGTAGTGTAACTATCCTCTCCCTGCAGATGAGGAAACAGCTGTGCAGCTGCACTTGTCTTACCCAAAGACATGGTGGGTGAGCATGTGCCAGAAGGCCTGATACAGCTGCTCCATGCCACCATACCCAACTATTCCCAAGGCTCTTCAGGCTTTGTTGCTGTTGTTAGGTGCCATCCAGTCAAGTCCGACTCATAGCGACCCTCATAAGGTTTTCAATGGCTGTTTCAGGATTGCCTCAGGAATGGATTGCCACGTCCTTTTCCCATTTTGCGGTGCTGGGAATCGAACTCGGGACCTCAGAGACTGCAGAGCAGCGCTCTACCAACTGAGCTAAATCCCAGCCCCTTCAGGCTTTAGTGCTATGAAAATAGATGTTTTACTTAAAAAAAAAAAAAAAAAGTGCCTGTTTGCTGAGTGGTGAGGACCTGGGTGGAGAGAGCAGGCAGCAGTGGGAAGGCGCTAAAGAGGTCAGTGAGGGTGCTGGGAGCTGGTCCTGGGCTCCAGGAGCAGAGGTGGAGACAGGGCGGATTTCAGACTTGGGCAGGAGGAGCTGCAGGACCTGGTGGGGAACTGCTTCCCATGGAGCAGGAAGGAGAAGTAGCGCTCACGGGTGGCTCCTCTCTGGTATGGCCATGTGGCCTTCCCAGGGGCTCCCAAATACTAGGCGCGCAGTGAAGAGGATGAGTGGACCTTGTGGAGAAGGGACTTGGCCATCTCATGGACAGAGATCATGCTGGCCGTGTCCACTCTGCGAGGCAAAACTGTGCTTTGCTGCTTACTACAGGGTTCCCTGGCTCAGTTAGGCAGCCCAGAAATTGGCATTGTAGGGCCTTTATAAGCATTTATTGAGTTAATAAAAGATCAGCAAAATGCCTCTGTCTTGCGTGCAGTAGCTGAGTGACTCAGACTGCCTAAGTAACCTCTGTGTCACCATCGGATCTGAGACTAGCCTCGTCTGCATTCTGAAACACACGCACAGACAGGGAGGCGCTGAAGTCGGTTCCTCCTGGCCTGGGACAGCTGATGGCTATATTTTCAGGAATTTTGAGAGCTGATGTCATTATGAAAAACTAAACTGCTACTTAATGCACATGTCCTTCCAACTTGCTTGGAATTTGACACTAGTGGGAATATTTACACCAGATCTAGAAATACACTTAAAATAGGTAAAGCCATCTACTATACCACCCATGCCCACAGGACAGAAAAGGCAGACAATAATACAGAGTAAGCCATGAAGTTATGCATTGTTTAGGGTGAAGGTTAAAAATAATAATTGCCTGAAACAAAAGAGGGGGAGGCAGACAAAGGGGAGAAAGAGGGAAGGAGCAAAAGTCAAGTAAAAGAAAGGAAAAGAAGATCTAGAAAGAAATGGATATTAGGAAGAGGGAGAGAACAAAGCAAAATATTAAAAATGATTGCATAATAAAGAAAATATTTATAAACAATTTTAAGTAAACATAAGAAAAACAATAAGAAGTAAAAAGCCTAAGAGATTTCTTTTCAAAAAAATGATACTTAGCCAGGCACAGTGGCGTGTGCCTGTAATCACAGCAACTTGGGAGGCAGAGGCAGGAGGATCAAAAGTTCGAGACCAGAACTCTGTGTAATTCAGCGAAACCTTGTCTCAAAAAGTAAAAATAAATGGGGTGGGGGTGCAGTTCAGTGGTATAGAACTTGCAAAATATGCAAGCGTGATGCTCTGGGTTCAACCCCCAGTACCACCAAAAAAATAAAAAATAAGATACTGAAAGTATAGCACATAGTAAAAGAGAGATACAAGACAGTAAAAGATAAAGAAAACTAGAAAAAGTTATATTAGAAGAAAGAGAAATGAGGAAAACAAATCAATGACAAGAAGAAGAAGAAGAAGGAGGAGGAGGAGGAGAAGGAGAAGAAGAGGAGGAGGAGAAGGAAGAGAAGGAGAAGAGGAGGAGGAAGAAGAAGAGGGAGACGAAGAAAAGGGAGAAGGAGAGGGAGAAGAGGGAGAAGAAGAAGAGGGAGAAGGAGAGGGAGAAGGAGAAGGAGAAGGAGGAGAGGAAGAAGAAGAAGAAGAAGAGGAGGAGGAGGAGGACGACGACGACGATGAGGAGGAGGAGGAGGAAGAGAAGGAGGAGGAGGAGGAGGAGGAAGGAGGAGGAGGAAAGAGGAGGAGAAGGAGCAAAAGAGCTGGACACGGTGGTGTACACCTGGAAACCCAGCATCTTGGGAGGCTGAGGCAGGAGGATCTTGATCCTCAGGCCAGGAGCAGCCTGCACAACTCCATGAAGCCCTGTCTTGAAACAAAAATAAGAAAAGACCTTAGGGTACTGCTCAGTGGTTTTAGTACTTGCCCCAGGTAAAGCCCTGGGTTCAGGCCCCAGCACCACAGGGGAAAAAAAAAAGGATACAGTACTGCAACAGCTTCTCTGATACTGCGTGCCCTCTGATACCGGAGTTTGTTAGGTGGAAGCTGAGTCATTCCTCTGACCTTGGCTCGGAGTTGCCAGGCTCCGAAGTTTCTCTCAGGAGATGGCATGGTCTCCTCTCCCCAGGGTTTGGAGGGGCAGTCCACCTTGCCTGAGCCTCCTGCTGCTCCAGCCTCTAAGTGTCAGTATCCCACCTTCTCCTTCTCTGTGACTGCCTCCCAGAGCTGTGTTGCACCCTGGGGTTTCTATTTTTGCAAGGTCAAATTAGAAACTGAGGCATGTTTTCTGGATAGGAGTTGTAACTTCCTGAGTCCTTAAAACTGTGATATTCTTCTTACTGTTATTGTTAGATGTGACTCGCAGCGGCCCTATGAACAACAGAATGAAATGCTCCCTGACACTGTCCCAGGCACACAGTCTGTTTTAAGTTTAAGCCCATTGTGGCAGCCACTGTGGCAATCCATCTAGTTGAGTGTCTTTCTTTTTTTTTTTTCACTGACCCACCATTCTCTCAAACATGATGTCTTCCAGAGATTGGTCCTTCCTAACAACATCTCCAAAATACATAAGACACCATTTAGCCATCCTTGCTTCCAAGGAACACACTGGTTGCACATCTTCTAAGATGGATCTGTTGATTCTTTTGGCAGTCTATGGTATATTCAGTATTCTCCAGCTCCCATAATTCAAAAGCATCAATTCTTCTCCCGTTTCCCTTATTCAGCATCCAGGTTTCACAAGCATATGATGCAGTTGAAAATACCGTGGCACGAGTCAGGCTCACCTTTGTCTTCAATGTGACTTCTTTACTTTTCAACACTTTACAGAGGTCTTTTGCAACAGCTTTTCCCAATGCAATGCATCTTTTGATTTCTTGACTGTTGCCTTCATGGGTGTTGACTGTAGAACCAAGTAAAGCAAAATCTTGGACAACCTCAATCTTTTCTCCATTGATAATGAAGTTGCGTGCTGACCCACTTGTAAAGGATCTTTGTTTTCTTGATGTTGAGGTGCAATCCATACCGAAGTTTTGTTCTTTGATCTTCATCATAAACCCAGGGCCTCATACATGCTAGGCAAGTGCTCTACCACTGAGCTGCATCCCCAGCCCGATGTTCTTATTAGTGTTAATTACTTAATTTATTTCTCAATGAGAGTGGGTTAGCCTCATTCTTATAATTTTAACATTCAGGAAGATTAGGAGTTTGCCTACACTGAGACTGAATATACAAACGTACAATGGCTAGACCATATATGAAAGTAAAACTGACCCAGAATCTGCAGCTGCCAGCACAGGAGACCAGCTTGTAAATTAGGCTTGTGGGAAGAAGTCAGACTGCTTTCTCTGGCAACAACCCAGGAAGCCAGACAGTAGCCCATGTAACAACTGGCCCCAAATGGCCAGAAATGTGTTGTTGTTGATGGGTACCATCAGGTCAGTTCTGACTCACAGTGACCCTCTGTACAGCAGAACGAAACACGACCCAACACTGTGCTATGCACACGATCTTTTTATTTTTGAGCCCAGTGTTGCAGTTCAGTGTTTCTTCTCATTTTAACTTGTGCCACATCAGCAACTGGAGGTCCCAGGAGCTTTACTCTAGTACCATCAAGGTTGACTCTACTTTGAGGAGGTAACTCATCTACAGTTATCTCTTGAATGCCTTCCAGCCTGGGGGGCCCATTTTCAGGCACTATATTTCACAGTGCTTTTTTGCTATTCATAGGGTTTTCAATGGCTACTAGTTTTGGGAGAGAGCTGCCAGGTCCTTCTCCCTAGTCTGTCTTAGTCTGGAAGCTCAGCTGAAACCTGTCCACCATGAGTGGTCCTGCTGGTACCTCAAATACCAGTGGCATAGCTTTCAGCATCACAGTAACCCACAAGCCCCCACAGCATGACACATTGACACTTGTGGAGGGGGCCGAACTTAAAACACTTACGACTTCCCCAATTTTCATCCCCGTTTCCAACTCAAGACCAAGCAAGAAAAGCCATATAAGCAGTCCTGCCCAATCACATAGATGCCCTTCTTCCAGTTATCCCACCTCCAGCTTCCCAGGGGCCACAGTTTCGTCAAGGTACAGCTGGAGCCACCCCTTCTCCACTTTGAAGGCTCCCTCTCCTGTGCTTGCCTTTGAGTCTCTGCCAGAACCCAAGTGGCATGGCCAACTCCCTTGCTATAGCCAGTTCTCAACAGAAAGCCCCTACTTTTCTTGGTTGTTGTTGTTGTTGTTATTGTTGTTAGGTGCTGTCGAGTTGGTATCCGACTCATAGCGATCCTCATAGGGTTTTCAATGGCTGACTGTTTCGGGATTGCCTTGGGAGTGGATTGCCAGGCCCTTCTCCCATTTTTACGGTGCTGGGAATTGAACTCGGAACCTCAGAGACTGCAGCGCAGCACTCTACCAACTGAGCTAAATCCCAGCCCCTTTTCTTGTTTGGGTGGCTTTATTTCCACAGATGTAAAACACACAAGGCCTGCAGCCGTAGCCCTGTGGCATCTGATTGCGTCAGATCTTGGAAGCGAAGCAGGGTCGGGCCTGGTTAGTACTTGAATGGGAGACTGCCTGGGACCACCAGGTGCTGTAGGCTTGGGAGATGGACCCAACAACCTACTCCCAAAAGTCCATCCGCCATTGAAAACCCTATGAACAGCAGAGAAGCACTGATAATAGTGTTTCGTCTGTTGTACGTGGGGTTGCTGTGAGTCAGATACCGACTTGATGGCACCTAACGACGACATCAAAATATAAAAGGTCCTCCAGATCATCTCAAGCACCCTGACCCCAGGCCTGTCCTACTGCAACCAATGTGCCTGACTCAGCACTCATCTCTCCATCTCTCACCCTTCAGAGAGCGCCGTGTCTTAGCTCTCTCGCCATGACTCAGCATCTCTCCGTCTCTCTGGCAGCACCCTTCAGAGAACGCAGTGTCTTAGCTCTCTCATAGGCCCTACCCTGGGGCTTGGAAAACCTCCCAGGGTGGCCCAGTGATGGGCTGTTTCCCCCACCATTTAGGGAGACCCCGACTGGACATGAGCTGCTTCCCCTCCCATCTGAGCAGCTCCCACCTGGATGCCAGTCATTATGAACATCCAGGGCACATTATTAGCCATTTACTTTTCAGATTGCATGAGTATTTTCAGTCATTGGCTTTTTCTGGTAACTGAAACAAGTCTTCTGCAAGAATTCAGAAGTGACATTTCCTTTTGTAAATCAGCTACCCAGCCAGTTGGAGTTCTATTTATGACTACACTTCTGGAATGAACTCCTAACCCTCAGGGAGGAGAGACCTCAGTGCGCTGCCCTGTACGACCCACTGGCTTTCACCCAGATGACTACTTGGCTGGCCCCAAGTATTCTTCCTAAATTGCATAACAGATGATGTCTAAGCCACCTAATTAAATGGGAGGCAGAAATATCAAAGTATTAATTAGGGAACAGAAAAAGAGCTGGGTCATAACGAGTCTAGCATCCTCAACCTCATTTTTCTTTTTAGGAAAGACTATATTTGTGTTGGTTAGAATTACAAATTGAACAAGCTAAATATTTGCATCGTTGGTTGTAAACGGGCCAGAGCTCATTTCTGTTGCAATCGGTCAGGACTCCTATGAGATTGTACGCTGAAAGCCAAAACAAAAAAATCTTTACTTCTTTGTAGCCTGACGTATTCTGGACTTGAGCAGGGCCCTCTTGTCTATTTGGGTAGAAAGAAGTTGATCTTTTATTCCAGAAGAAAAAGGAAACCTACCTGAGGTTTTTAGTAAAACCCAGAGAAGTACAGAATTCTGTAGATGGCAACTTGGAGAGTGTCCTGTCCAATCTTCCAAAGCCTATCCCTTGGATGGCTCATCCTATAAAGATGTTCTTTTTTGTGTGTGTGCAGTACTGGGGGTACTTGTGGGGTACTAGGCTCTGGCAGGGATTCATCAAGGACAGAGGAACTGGCCTGTCACTGCTCTGGCTGGCTGGTAGTCTCCAAGCAAGTTCCACTCCGAGAACTAAGCAGGCCCTTGTGCTTGCATGCTTTGCAAGTGCTGGACCACTGAGCTGCTGCCTCCAGGCCTTTTTTTTTTTTTTTTTTTTTTTTTTACTTTTTTGAGACAGGGTCTCGCTAAGTTATGCACACTGCCTCTGGTCTTGAACTTGTGATCCTCCTGCCTCCACCTCCCGAGCTGCTGGGATTACAGGCGTGCGCCACCGTGCCTAGCAAGATGCCCCTTTATAATAGGATCACAAGGTCAGAATATCTGGTGACAAGGCCCGGTAATTCTTCCTTTTGGCGATCTACCATGCACAGCATACTTGCATAGTGAAGTTTCTGGAAAACTGTACAATAAAGGAAGCTTGTTCTAATGAGTGTGAACGGTTACTGTGGAAATAGGCAATACGTCCTGGAAAATACTGATCGGTTTACTCCCCTGGGGACAGGGTGTTTAGTTGAGCAAAATAAAGACCAGGGAAGTGGAGAGGTCTACCGACGTGACACATGGCCTACGGAGGGTACACAATTTTGGTGGCACACCCAGGACAAGCTCCCTGAGTTCCTGGCTGTCGCTCTCACACCATCCTTCCTCTCCACAAGCCCCAGGTCATGAGAGCCTGAGACCTGCTGCAGGGGACCAGCAGCCAAGTTTTCTGGCCTGCATTAGTGGCAGTGTGGAGAGAAGGTAAGAGAGCCATTCCTGCTTCTCATGTTTTCTCAAAAGCAAAGGTGCCCTACCTGTCTTGGGGTAGCCTGTCCTGAACCTCATCACTTTCTCCACAAAGGGTCTATGAAGGTTTTATGACCATCACAGGAGGATGCTTTTCAAGGTTTGCCCAAGGTGCTGCAATGCATTCCCATCTGGTTGGTTTTGAAATATTATGTTTTCAGATAGGAGTTTACCAGTCCTTTGATCTACGTACGTAAATCACTTTTTCTCAGGTATAATCTTGAGACATCCACATGGCCGGGCTCAGAAGAGATACTCTGAAGATCAGCGCTTTGCCAGTCTTAGAAGCAAGGTCTCCAGGGCTTGCCCTGTACTGGCCTCTCGTCTTCCTTCTCCCCAGGCCCTTGGAGATGTTTTTTCCTGAAGTTCCCTTATCTAAGGGCCTCTCCCTTCCTAGAAGGAATGCAGTTGTTCTGAAATCTCATTAGCTAGGCAGGATTTACTGAGGAGACTGAAAATCAAACACCCCATCTAGAGCCAAAGAAACTTTGTGCTGGGCCACTGTTTTCTGAGACTCTTCATTTTTCTAAAAATCACTTATTCTGCCTCTACAGTTGCCAGCACTTGCCTCTACCCCATGAAGATGGTATTTTAAGCCTTTGTTGTTGTTGTCAAGTGCCGTGGAGTCGGTATCCGACTCATAGCGACCCTCATAGGGTTTTCAATGGCTGACTGTTTCAGGATTGCCTTGGGAGTGGATTGCCAGGTCCTTCTCCCATTTTTGCGGTGCTGGGAATTGAACTCAGGACCTCAGAGACTGCAGTGCAGTGCTCTACCAACTGAGCTAAATCCCAGCCCAGTATTTAAGCCTAGTCATTTAAAATAAGGGAGAGACTGAGTCTCCCTATGTTGCTCAGATTGGCCTTGAACTCCTGGACTCAAGTGATCCTCCTGTCTCAGCATCCTGAGTAGATGGGCCCACAGGTATGTGCCTTTGAGTTTCATCTTTTGTGTGGCTCCTGTACACATGTGCATGTTAATAAATTTGAACGCCTCTCTCCTGTTAATCTACTGCCAGTTTGTTTTGGCAACTCAACATTTAGAGGAGGGCAAGTCTGAATTTCCCTGCAGCAACATGAAAAACATATTAAGAAATAGAATAGGCTGCCAGGAGTGGTGGCGCATGCCTGTAATCCCAGCGGTTTGGGAGGCAGAGGCAGGAGGATCCCAGGTTCGGGACCAGAGGCAGTCTGTGTAATTTAGCGAGACCCTGTCTCAAAAGTAAAAAAAAAAAAAAAAAAAAAAAAGGGCTGGGGGCGCACCTTAGTGATCCAGCACTTGCTGAGCATGCAAGCACGAGGCCCTGGGTTCAACCCCCAGTACCACAAAAAAAAAAAAAAAAAAAAAAAAAGAATAGGCTGATGGGTGCTGGCCTGCTGAGGCCACTGGGTGCACTGTATAGTCACAGTCACTTGTCGGGTGCTGGGCTCTGGCAGGGATCCATCAAAGACAGATGAACTGGCCTGTCACTGCTCTGGCTGGCTGGTAGTCTCCAAGGAAGTTCCACCCTAGGAACCAAGCAGGTCTGTGCAAAATGAGTCTCAAGTCTGACCCATCAGTTCTTCCTGGAAGCTGTGTATGGAGCAAGGTGGCTTAGTCGCATCCTTTCTCCTGCCAGCTTCTCTGGAGTTCAGGTTGGCTTGAGCCTAGCCCCTGCTGGGACAGGTAGGTGTAAGAAAAGATAGTGCTTATGAGCTTATCCATGGGAGGGAAGCCCTGGAGGCAAGGGCGCAGACGGACTCCCCTCTCCCAGGGTGCCGCTTGTGGGAACTGATGGCGGGTGGAAGCTGAGCCTAAGTCCAAGGGCCTCAGGATGGACCAGAGACCCTGAGAGCTCAGTAACTGGATGCTCTCCTGCTTTCAGAGACACCTCCCTTCCTGGCCTACTTGGATCTGGGGTTACTGAAGCCATCATTAGTACTTGAGGAGACGTCTCCCATCACTGCTGGAAATGAGGCTCAGGCTGGGGATGGTTACCTCTAATGGATGAATGAAGATTCTACCAGAGGAATATTTTTGCTCAGGATTTAAACAAAAGAGTAGAAACTTCTAGTGCTGGCAGGAAGACATAATCCTATCATCAGCAACAGTTTCTTGAAGGTGGCAGGAAGTAGGAGTCAGAGGACTCAATGGGCAAGGACAGAAAGAAAGGAGTTACTTCCGGCCCATGCTTCTCCTTGATGTGAGTCACGTTGGGCAAGTGCTCTGGTGTCTGGATCGCCTGCCTTTCCGCTGGGGAGAGAAAGAACATGTGACACTAGTGAAGTACAGGACTCAGTCACAGGTGAAAGAAAAGGAGTTAGCCCACTTCTGGATCGAAGTGCAAGATCTTGATAAGAGGCTCACCGAAGACCCTTGAGGTAACACCTGGGGAGGCAGGAGATACTCAGTTGCCCACGGGATGGGAGAAACCACAAACCATGTGCAGGAACTGAAGGAGGAGACATTGTGGCTCTTGATTCCTTGCACAGATGGGGAGTGGTATCAGGATTGCCCCTTATCCTTCTATTTTGAAGAAGAGCTGAAAGAGGAAGCACTCAGCCATCTCCACCCTGAGAGCCCAAAAGGGTGGGAAAGGTTGGCATGACCAAGAGAACGTGACCCGGTGAGTAGTTTGAGGACTGCTAAGCAGCCAGCCCTTAGGACCCAAGCTCCCCTCTTCTTTTTAGGAGGACAAGGCGACCATAGCTGTGCATGCAATGACAATGCTGCCAAACCAGTGGGCTTCGGGAGTGTCTGGAAAGGAGGAAGCTTTAGGTGGCCAATGGGATTCCTGAATTTCTAAAGCTTCAGTGTGAGAGGAGGCACAGACCATTCACACAGCCAAGAGAAAAATGCTCTGGAAGGTGTTAGGATACTGTCCTGAGAGGTAAAATTTCATAAGTTCCTCTTTTGCTGTAAGAAAAACTCAGTAATTTCACTTTCCGAGTTCTATAGTTTCCCAAGGATTTCTTACCTTGCCTTAATGGTACGTTTTGAAGAAAAGTCTTAGAACTCCATTGCAGGCTTCCATGTCCGCTCAGGAGAGGCATTGAGAGGCAGCTTTATCAACCTCCACAGCGCAAGGAACACGCTCTCTGTGTAGAGAAGTGATGGAGAGAGCAGGAAACCCAAGAGAAGGAAGCGGAAGGGACGAGGAGGCACCATTTCCCACAGCCAGCGCTTCCTGCTGGGCCCTGCCCCACGCTGGAGCACTTTCTCCATTTGAAACCGATTCGTCCAGCAGGCACTTTAAGTAGATCCAAGAAACGAGCCTGCTCTGCACACGAAAGGTTCCACGTCCTTCAGCACATCAGCCACTGTTTCTAATACCCGCAGAGACGCGAATCCACAAAGACCTGGGTCCTTGCGTCACTCGGCTGAGCACATGCTATGGTTTGAGAATATCATGTCCCTCCAGGCTCATGCTTTGTGTCTGTGCCACGTGGTGGTACCAGTTGGGGAAGGATGTGGACTTCCGGATGTGGGGCCTGGCTGGAAGAAGTGGGTCACTGAAGGTGTGTTCTTGGGGGCACTGTCTTGTTAAGGGCTTTCCTTGCCCTCTCCCTGCTTCCTGTCTGCCATGATGGTAGATGCTCCTCCATGTCTTTCTTGTCACGATGGACTGAACCCTCTGAAGCCAGGAGCCCAAAGAAATCTTTTCTCTTTGAAGTTGCTTTTCTTGGATATTTGGTCACGAAATAGCACAAAAGCCCAACTGACACAGGTGTCATAGCCTGTGAGCCAAAAATTCAGTATTTCAGAAATTCAAAAATATTGATATGAGTGCTTCCACCTCACTTTGGGGCTGGGATTTAGCTCAGTTGGTAGAGCGCTGCGCTGCAGTCTCTGAGGTCCCGAGTTCAATTCCCAGCACCGCAAAAATGGGAGAAGGACGTGGCAACCCATTCCCTAGGCAATCCCGGAACAGTCACCCATTGACAACCCTATGAGGGTTGCTATGAGTCGTACTTGACTCGATGGCACCTAACAACAACAACAACAATCTCACTTTGAGGCGTAGATGAGCTCACCAGCATAAATGGCCTATCTGTAATTCCTCTTTTCACGGAAAATGATCAAGTGCAAGTAGCTCATAGATCATTCCAAGTAAATCAATACTAAATATAAGTGAGAAGCTGGGAGTAAACTAGGTCTGTTCATTAATGTGACCCAGAAATCTTGGATATGATTTCAGGATTGATTTTTGTCTATGGAATCCAGAAGTCATTTAAACCTCTTAGTGCTATAATTTTCTCCTAAAAGAGAACGAGGCAAAAGGTGTCCATTTCACCATGGAGTTAGAAGATTTTGCTGTGGTTAGTGTCTCCACATCCTTGGGAAATTGCACTGTAAATCTCCAAGAGGCAGTCGTTTCTCTTCTACACTGAGCTTTTGGGGTTAAACCGATTCCCTATTCTAGTCATGCTACCAGGAAAATAATAATGGAAAGTAGAATAACAACAGTAGAATAATAACATAGCACATACCTGTAATCCCGGCAACTCGGGAGGCTGATGCAGGAGGATCGCAAGTTTGAGGACAGAGGCAGCCTGTGCAACTCAGTGAGACCCTGTTTGAAAATAAAAAATTAAGCAGGGTGCGGTGGCGCACGCCTGTAATCCCAGCGGCTCAGAAGGCAGAGGCGGGAGGATCCCAAGTTCGAGACCAGAGGCAGTCTGCGTAACTCAGTGAGACCCTGTCTCAGAAAGTAAAAAATGGGCTGAGGGTGCAGCTCAGTGGTCCAGCACTTGCAGAGCATGCAAGCGTGAGGCCCTGGGTTCAACCCCCAGTACCGCACACACACACACACACACACACAAAATAATAAATAAATAAATTAGTTAATTAAAAATTTAAAAAGGGGCTGGGGGTGCAGCTCAGTGGTCCAGCACTTGCAGAGCATGCAGGCGCGAGGCCCTGGGTTCAACCCCCAGTACCACACACACACACACACACACATACACACACACCCCCAAAATAATAAATAAATAAATTAGTTAATTAAAAATTTAAAAAGGGGCTGGGGGTGCAGCTCAGTGCATGAGGCCCTGCGTTCAACACGCACAGTATTAAAACCAACCAGCTAAACAAAGATACCTAGAATGCACTCTTCCCAAAATAAATTTGTAAACGGAAAGGATTTGCTAAACTCTCTTCCCAGGGATTTAAAAATAAATCACGTATGGAAACACTGACTTGCACTGAACGGGGCCAAAGCGGACAATTGGCTTGGTGGAGATGGCAATCCTAGACAGGAATCCTTCCTACAGACCCTGATGCAAACCAGCTGTTACAGTCTTGCTGAATTTGTGGGCGGAGGGGTGCACGGGTTGTGGGAGTGGGCCTGTGTTGGGGTAGGTCTCCTTGCTACGTGGTTTAATTGATGAAGATGTGGTGAATATTACTCAATGCTCACAAATGTTCACAATAGAATAAGGTACGATTTGTTGCTGTTGTTAGGTGCCATTGAGTCAAGTCCGACTCACAGCGACCCTCGTAAGGTTTTCAATGGCAGATTGTTTCAGGATTGCCTCGGCAGCGGGTTGCCACGTCCTTCTCCCATTTTGCGGTGCTGGGAATCAAACTCGGGACCTCAGAGACTGCAGAGTAGCGCTCTAACAACTGAGCTAAATCCCAGCCCCAGTACAATTTGAGTCATATAAAATTCAAAGCAGTCATCTATGACTACTCAAAGCATAGATTTATAATCCTACAGTTATTTTAAAATTCATAATTAGAGTTTGTTAGAGTTGACAGTGGGTTGGGTCATTCTGATTCCCAAAGCCTAACCACATGTCTATTTGTATCTCTGAAAAAGATCAAAAGGGCAGCTTCTGTAAATATACACTTTTAAAGTGCGTACAGATGTTCTAGGTCCTAGCTTCCCACCTCCTGTGGTCATAAGAAACTTTAGGAAAGGAGGCTTTTAACCATTTAGTAATAACAATAATTAACAGCTACATTAGCATTTTATACTTGACCTGCTTAAAACTTGGTTTTATTAAGTTTCCCACAAAGTAAATATGAAGGTGTCAACACATCATATTTAGCTCATCTGATCTTTCAGATGCTATAAAGAGGTGCATCCTTAATTGGGTCCTCTTTTAAAAAAGAAAACACTAGCTGGGTGCGGTGGCACATGCCTGTAATCCCAGTGGCCCGGGAGACAGAGGCAGGAGGATCCCAAGTTCGAGACCAGAGGCAGTCTGTGTAATTTAGTGAGACCCTGTCTCAAAAAGTAAAAAAGTGGGCTGGGGGTGCAACTCAGTGGTCCAGCACTTACAGAGCATACAAACGCGAGGCACTGGTTCAACCCCCAGCACCACAAAAAGAAGAAGAAGAAGAAGAAGGAGGAGGAGGAGGAGGAGGAGGAGGAGGGAGGAGGGAGGAGGGAGGAGGGAGGAGGAAGAAGAAGAGGAAGAAGAGGAAGAGGAGGAGGAAGAAGAAGAAGAAGAAGAAGAGGAGGAAGAAGAGGAAGAAGAGGAAGAGGAGGAGGAAGAAGAGGAAGAGGAGGAAGAGGAAGAGGAAGAAGAAGAAGAAGAAGAGGAGGAGGAGGAAGAAGAGGAAGAAGAGGAAGAGGAGGAAGAGGAAGAAGAAGAAGAAGAACACCCAAACAAACCTAAACCAATTCGCCAAGCAGGCAACACCATCTCTCACCTCTCAAAGTGGGCAGTAAAATGACAGGGATCTCAGGGCCTCCAGTCACACTGACAATTCCCAGGGGACACTTGAAGCAACTGGAGGGAGGGCCAGCAGGTCATGCCAGTGATAGGTTCTCAGGGGACTCAAGACCCATAACCTGAATTTGGCACACAAGTAATTGATTTTCTTTTTTGATCTGCAAAATTTTATTAAGCAATAGCTGGACAACTCTTACAATTTCAAAATCAAGAAAAAAAAATAAGGAGAGTAATCCATCCCAGTAATAAAGACAGAAAATCATTTGGACAAACCACATCATTTTGAATGCAAACCATCAACGCCTTCTAGAATACTTCCTTCACAACCTAATACACTATATATAGGAAAATAGGCAAATAAGGAAGAATTCACTGAAATGCAATCAGGAATCTCAACAGATCTGGTTTGGAAAGTAAAACAAAGCGGATGCTGAATTAAAAAGAAACATAACCAACGTTAAAGGAACGGGTGTGCACAAAGGAGTGCACATCATTCCTAAGGTGTGGGCAAGAACATGCTGGTGGTCTTGTTTTGTCTGAGATTTGTGCACCCGCATTGCACACTTATGGGAGTGAAGAAAGAAAATAAAACATATCCAGTAGTAACCTCGGAAATTATGTCCAAATTTACAATACCAAAATAACGCATTTATAAACAAATGAAAAAACAATATCCCTTTGGTAAATGATACAGTGCCTTTTTCACTCAAACGCATTAACTCATGCTTTTCTACAGCACAAAAAAAAAAAAATTTTTTTATCTACAATAAAAGATCTTAGCAGTCTATCCCTCCCCTTAGAAAGAACTTGTAAACTGAAAATACAGGTCCAAATAAAATTACAAGAAAATTGCACAAAGCCAAAGAAAATGGAAACAAAATAAGCCACAATCCTTTAGAGTTTATCAGCTGGCGATAAGGAACTACACAAAGGGCACGGAGTTCTGAATTGTGTGCTGGTACAACTCGCAGGAACTCAAACTCCAGGTCTGACCCATTGTCTCATCTAACTGTGTCCACACCCACTGCCGTGGTCAAGCTATCCACAGGCCACACAGGGACACCATGGGTTCCTTTTGACAGGTCCCTTGCTCCTTTCTTTTCTCTCTCTCTCTCTCTCTCTCTCTCTCTCTCTCTCTCTCTCTCTGTTTTGAGACAAGGTCTCACTATATAGCTCAGGCTGGCCTGGAACCTGCCTCCCCCGTGCTGGGATTACAGGCATATGCCACCATGCTTAGCCACAGGTCCCCTTTTAAGAAACCCACTGAAGCTAGTGTAACGCTCAGGATGGCAGCACGCTACGCTAGGCTCTTGGTCAGCCTGGGTCTGCATCCTCTGCTTTTCTGAACCCTCTCTCAGTGGGGCGAGCGGAGACTTATTTTAGGGCGATTCTTGAGGGTGCCTGTCAAGCAGGACACATACAGGGGGCTCCTCCATCTTGCCTGGAATCCACGCTTCCAGAATTTTACGAGAACAAACGTGGTTCCGAATGCATTTTGAGGTGAACTTTCTAAAGGTACGTTAAATGCACTGGTTTGTATTCAGTAGACAGCACATGGACTGGGGAAAAGAACCACTTTCCTACATAAAGGCAATGTTTTGAACATACTTTCTATGCTTGTGAAGTGGGAAGATGAAGCTGTCCAATTCTCAATCTCAGGCTGCTGTACAAAGGGAGGCCTGGGAGCCCCAGGGACTTGGCCAAGGTCACCCTCCAACCTTGTGGCAGAGCAGGCTTGGCCCTGGGGCCTCCTGACCTGCTGCGATTGCAGAATGAACATTACACTTTTCTGCATGCAGAATGCCATGGGGGAGAAAATACTAATTTGCAAAGGCCTTTGCTTTACATGGCCACGAGGGCTTTGAGAGTTCCCAGCTACTTTGGTTCCAAGTTTTCTCAGGACATACATCCAATGGGTATTCGTACACACATCCATCGACTTTGGCTTAATGAGGTTAGAGGCAAACAACTTTAAAACTGGTGTTTGTGTTTGTTAATCCACTGCTTCCCTCAAAAAGGCTTTATGTAGCTGATATTTTTAAACATAGGGAGTCAGTGAGTACCTGGGCATTCATTAGATGCTATTAATAAATATGAGCTACCTCGGAGCCTTCTACTTAAAGTCCTAACTTTAGTAGTATTTAATCTATTGAGATTGGATGAGAGCAATTTTTAAAATATGTAAAACCACCGCCATTACCTCATAATGGGACACCATATTGCCACGAGCCTATGCCTAATTTGGAATGAGGCTCACTTTTCCTCCGCCTGGGGGCGTAGTCTCATAAGCATGCATACCATCTGAGAGAAGAAGCCTATGTCTCCACATGGGCAAAATGCCTTTTGGGGAGCAATTTCCTCCATACTTGTTCTTTTAAAGACAAGTTTTAAAATGTGCTCATTTGCAGTCATTATATCCAAAGAGCAATCAGGACTCAAAAAACTGAAGTGTATTTCTTCAGAGCCCCTTCCTTCGCTACCCTTGTCTAATAGGTCCCCCTTCTCCTCATTTCCTGTCAGCTTTTATTCTAATTAAACATAAATTTCCAAAATAAGGGGAAATATTATTTTAGAGTATGTTATCTCAAAGAAACATTCTCCTTTGTAGATAATCAATGCCACAAGATAAAAAAAAAGAATTATTTTTAAAGAATCAGTAGGATTTTTTCCCAATTAGAAAAAGTTACAAATTATCCAGCAAAAATGTCTTCTATTACATTCTCTTTATTTCTTGCAGCAAAATATACTGCCACCAAGTAAGTCATTACAAAGATACTATTTTTCTAAATAAATAATAAAAATGGGCATAACTCACCAATACATAGTAACAAAATAATTACTAAGAATACTATGAAAAGCAAGATAAATTATTATCTCTTGGGCAACAAATCAGAGGGATTGCATTTAAATTATTTCAGAAATAAGCTATAACTATCATTGCACAACTAATAATAACCACTGAAACATCATATTAAGCTAAGGAAACTCATAAGAGAATTAGGTAATTCTGAATGCACTGTTAAATTCTTTCTGGAAGAATTTACTTAACAATGAACTAGGTCAAATGTTTTTAACTATGAAATGGGAAAACTGCAGTATTAGTTGGGAGATGTCCTTCACCTTATTTAGAAACCTCGTCTGTATTTCTTTGGAGTTTGAAAGGAATGGTGAATGGTGTCATCTTGCTCTGGCAAAGGAACGGGCCAATTTCTCTTCTAATGTTTAAACCAAACACAGGGAATCAAACAAACAAACTTTAATTTGAAAATACTTTCCTGTAGCATCTTCCACTTGTTTGTTTTCAAATAAAATCCAAATTTAGGAGTCAAAGCTAAGAGATAGCCCTAAACATCAACACAGGTGTAAGTAATATAAAAAGGAACTGGGTCTTACTACCTGGCTTAAATACTGCACATGGTGGTCTCACGAGGAGGGGGAGGTGGGCAAAGATATTCTAAGTGGACAACCTACTGCCTTAAGTACAGCATTTTAACAATGCTTTCCTAGTGGTTTATCTCCTCAGTAAACGGCCTGCACAGTTAATTAACGGCTCTTTTGTTCTTAGAGAATATTGTGGAACTGTTGTCAAACCTTTGACCATACCCTTACCTTTTAATACCCTGGCAAACGCTTAAAATTTTTTTGGCTACGTTTCTAATTCAATGGCTACATTTCTAGTCAACTGAATTTTAATGCAGCCAAGAGGAGGAAAAGAGCAGCTTCAAATCAAGTCTCATTCACACTTTTAGAAAGAGAAAGGAGAGAGCAATTACATCTAATGAGTAAGATCATGTTTATAGTAATGTATTCCAGATTGAAAAAATGAAAGGCGTAGAAAGAATAGAGGCTGTTTGGCAACAAGTGGGGGACCCAGTGACCGACAGCACACTCCGCGAGATCAGCCCTGGCCTGCCCTAAGCTGGGATCTCTCTACTGCTGTCTCTTATCTCCTGACGTGAGCCTTACTGAACGGCCATCACGGATCCCTTGCAACTCCGACACAGGATGAAACTAGTGAGTCTTCTGACATAAACGGCTTTGGAAGAGGAACAAATCACACCGCTGAGGCAAGCGGGTGTCTGTGGAGCACCGTGAGCCTGTCTAATGGGCGGTTCCTTTCCCACGCACCACGTCTTTCTTCCCCGACACTATCACTTACCAAATCACATTTATCCTGGTGGCGGCCCCCGCTACACAGCCTACTTTCACTGGTGGAACACATTGCCTTTGCCCACATGCCCTGCATCCATCGAGTCATGCTTTGGGAAGTTGCACAGTATGCGTGAATTCAATGCTGACCCCTCCCCACCGAGAGAAACTGAATCTTCAGGATTTTTGGTAATTTTTTTTTTTTTCAAGTTTTTGTTTTGTACCAGTGGTAACACTGGAGGAATAATAAAGGTCAGAGGTTATGGAGAATGAACACTAATGCACACTCCCTAGGTCTAACAGAATAGCAGGCTAGAAGGCGGTCTGTCTTCTCTCCAAAGGCCCTTGTCCTGGTCGCTGAAAAGCCAACCCAGCAGAACGTTCTACAGCCAAGCTACATTTCCTGAAAGAACACCAGGCACTTTGTGCCGTTAGCTTCCAAATGCCACTTTACTAAAAGAAGAAAAAAAAAAAAAACAGACAATAAAGGATGACAGAATAAACAACCACGTCTACGGGCCAGCGCCCTCCTGGCCTGATGGGTTCAAGTTCCACTGCTGTCTCTGGTGCTCCTGCGTAGCGGCAGCACGGGCTCCGCCTCCAAAGGTCCCATGGGGTCTTCTCCCGAGGTCTCTTCACTTGAGGCGCTGAGTCACGTTGGCCAGGGCAACAGCGAAGGCCTGCACGGCTGAGAAGGGGTACTGGAAGTCTAGTATGTACGCGTTCCCGTCGATCCGCCCGAACTGCATCACCTGGGGGAGAGGTGCAGGGAGACAAAGACAGGAAAGGAGGACAAGGTGGGAGAGAGGCCGCCAGAGCCATCAGCTCATGATGGAGGCTGGTGACAGAGCCCCCGAGAGAGATCTAACAATCAAAACAACTGGATCTGAGCGAGCTTCCGGATCTAACTACAAGTGTGCAGGAGGTGGGACAGAGAAACGTGTGAACCAATGAGAGGGGAGACAATCGGCACAATTCGGAATGCAGGGAGCTTTAAAGGTCAGATGAAGTGGGCTCTTCACCAAGGCTGGAGAAAGGAAAGAGAAAAGAAAGGAGAATCTCTAGGCTAAGGGACTTGGGAGAAGTGACCATTGCCATTGTCAAGTGCTGGGCTCAGAGGAGGCCTCCCTGGCCACCTAGAACGTCACAGTCTCCTTCCCGTCTCTCTCTGCCTCCTCCTGCTACACTTGTGATCTCATTACTTCCTGTGGCCTCAGAACATGAGATTGTTGTTGTTGTTATTAGGTGCCGTCGAGTGGATATCCGACTCATAGCGACCCTCATAGGGTTTTCAATGGCTGTTTCGGGATTGCCTTGGGAGTGGATTGCCACGTCCTTCTCCCATTTTTGCAGTGCTGGGAATTGAACTCGAGACCTCAGAGACTGCAGCGCAGCGCTCTACCAACTGAGCTAAATCCCAGCCCACAAAAGGTGCTGGGAGTGTAGACTAGGGATGGTTGTTGTTGTTAGGTGCCATCGAGTCGGTATCCGACTCATTGCAACCCTCATAGGGTTTTCAATGGCTGAGTGTTTCGGGATTGCCTTGGGAGTGGATTGCCAAGCCCTTCTCCCATTTTTGTGGTGTTGGGAATTGAACTTGGGACCTCAGAGACCGCAGCGCAGCACTCTACCAACTGAGCTAAATCCCAGCCCGAACATGAGATCACTGTAATCTACTCTGAGGATATATACTGAACTGTTTCCGGTCCTTCTCCCACTTTTGGAAGTTCCACAATGACATGACTTCCCTCTTCCTCGGGGCTCTAATTTCACACTTACGGTAGTGGTTGGCAATGCTTTCTGTACAGGGATGAGTATTTTAGGCTTTGTGGGTCACACACTCTCTGCAAGAACCACTCAGCTCACTCGTGTCAGATCAAAGTACCTGTAGACCACATTGTCAGTGAGGAGGCAGAACTGCGTTTCAGTGTTGTTGTTGTTGTTAGGTGCTGTCGAGTCAGTATCCGACTCATAGCGACCCTCATAGGGTTTTCAATGGCTGACTGTTTCGGGATTGCCTTGGGAGTGGATTGCCAGGTCCTTCTCCCATTTTTGTGGTGCTGAGAATTGAACTTGGGACCTCAGAGACCGCAGCGCAGCGCTCTACCAGCTGAGCTAAATCCCAGCCCCGAGTTTCAATAAAACTACTTTATTAACAAACAGAAGCAACGGGCAAGGTACAGCGAGCATGGTACTAGAAATCGAGACTGCATGCACTGCCAGCAATCTGTTCAAACTGCATCATGTAGGGGAGAGGGTGGCAGGGAATGAAGACGTGAAAGGAGAAGAATGCAGGAAGGAGGTGACCAGATCTGGGTAGCTCCTAAGGGGTTTGGATGGCACCATTTATGGGAATGTTCCTTAGGAGGAAAGCAATGGATGATGCCCCAAACGGAAACATCGCTAAACGTAAACATGTTGTTTGTTAGTATGATTGCAAGTACCAGAAAAACCCAAATGCTGGGAAGCACCTGCCTCTGGGAGAGCAGGCGTACAGGGCGGGTTCTGCTAGCTTTCCTCCAACTCTGATGGAATCGCTTGACTAACGCTCAGCACATGCACTACCTGCATTAATATACACTCAAGGCAACAGTGGGTGCGCTGGGAAGTGTTAACGCCCACCGCCTCGACCTCCCCTTTTCCCACCTGGCCTTTGGCCAAGTGCTCCAGAGCCCTGATAGGAGTACAGGGTGGGGCCTGCAAGCTTTCCTCCAACTCTGATGGAATCCCTTGACTAATAATGCTCAGCACATGCACTGCTTGCATTAATATACACTCAAGGCAGCAGTGGGTGCGCTGGGAAGTGTTAACGCCCACCGCCTCGACCTCCCCTTTTCCCACCTGGCCTTTGGGCCAGTGCTCCAGAGCCCTGACAGGAGTACAGGGCGGGTTCTGCTAGCTTTCCTCCAACTCTGATGGACCCGCTTGACTAATGCTCAGCACGTGCACTGCCTGCATTAATATACACTCAAGGCAGCAGTGGGTGTGCTGGGAAGTGTTAACGCCTACCGCCTCGACCTCCCCTTTTCCCACCTGGCCTTTGGCCAAGTGCTCCAGAGCCCTGACAGGAGTACAGGGCGGGTTCTGCTAGCTTTCCTCCAACTCTGATGGAATCGCTTGATTAATACTCAGCGCTTGCACTATCTCCATTAATATACACTCAAGGCAGCAGTGGGTGCGCTGGGAAGTGTTAACGCCCACCGCCTCGACCTCCCCTTTTCCCACCTGGCCTTTCGCCCAGTGCTCCAGAGCCCTGCCGTTTCTCCCTCGCTGGCCGCAGTGCCACGGCTCCCTTACCTGCCGCCCCTCCAACTCGATCTGGAAGTTCTTGGCTGACTCCTGGGTCACGCGCCCGCCGAAGTCCAGCTGGTACACCTGCGTGGCCTCGTTCCACAGGGGCTGCTTGTTGGCCATCACGTACACAAAGCCCTGGCTGCCCAGCCGCCCGTCCTCCTTCTCGCTGGCCTTGCGGCACTTGAACTCCTCCAGCTCGCCGGCCGCCCGCAGGCTCCGCTTGCTCTTCCAGCCCTTCTTGCTGCCCTGGCTCTGGTTCATCAGCTCGTCCCCGCTGATGAACAGCTCGGGCTCGCTCTCCGAGCTGTCTTGGAATTCGGCCGTCTTGTGCAGCTTCTTTGACTTCAGCTGATCCTTCTGGCTCTTGGCCTTCTTCTTCTCTCTGCCCAGGCGGGGGCTGGCGATGAGAGAGTTGAAGTCACTCAGGGCCCTGGCCTCCTTCTTCACCTTGCCCTCGGTGATGGCCTGCACGCCTCCTTCCTCTGCCCGGCTGTCCAGGCGCTTCCGGTTCTTCTTTCCAAATTTCTCTGTTCTCTGGGGGACCGGGCTTTCTGTGAGGGAGAGGACTTCCTGGAAGTTGTCTGCGGTCTCCACCATCACCTCGGTGCCCATGTGGTTCTGGAGGTCGGTGGGCGGGGGGGATACCAGGGGCTTCTCCACGACCAAGTGGGGCTTGGCGGGGAGGGTGCCCTGGGGGCTTTGCATGGGCGGGCAGGCGCCGTACGAACTCCACGGGTGCAAGGCGATCGGCGGCAGCTGTAAACCGGAACACGTGCTGCTGCCCGGGTACGTCGGGGGCAGGGTGCAGTAGGAGAGGCTGGGAGGGTAGGCTGGCTGCAGGACGACGGCGGACTCCGGCTGTGCAAACTGCGTCGGGGACAGGGCGTCTTTGGGGGAACACGGAGCCTGCACTCCGGGCAAGGTGGGGTTGTTATAGCTCCCTGGGTACGGCACGCCCATCCCATAGCCGGTCTGGAACGTGGCGGTCGGGCTGGCGGGAGACTTGGGGGAGACAAAGGGCATTCGGGTCACGTCCAGGTGCTGGCCCTGCCCTAGCATCAGAGGGGCCAGTTTCAAGGGGTTGGGCACCGGAGGCTGCGCTGTCCTTTCCTGAGGCACCCAAACATCCTCACCCAGCATGGGATCCCACTGGTAAGGGGGAGGCCGCTTCACTGTGACGGGGGCTTCGGGCAGCGGGCTGTGCCGCGGCGGCTTCTCCAGCTGACAGTGTGGAGACAGGGCCTCGTCCTCCGTGAAGGCCGAGTTGACATAGTCGGTGCGGTCGCGGGCACTGTCGGGGGGGCTCAGGAGATTGTAGGAGGACTGGGAGGCCAGCGGGGAGGTGCCGAGAGCGTGGGCCAGGACAGCGCCCGGCTGCGAGCTGGGCCCTGCGCCGCTGCACTGGCTGCAGGTGTACAGGGCGGGCGGGGGCCGGGCCGGGAGCTGGGCCACTCCCCCGCCGCCGCCGCCGCCGCCGCCGGGGCCACCCTTGGGCTTGGCCAGGGGCTGTAAGGGGGCCCGGGAGCTCTCGGCCAGCTGGGCCATCTTGAGCGCCACCTCGCGGTTGTTGCGCCGCAGCGTGGCGTGGATGAGGCTGCTGTCCAGCCTCTGGGCCGCACTCCGCCCCTGGGCCAGCGGGCCGGCAAGGTCAGGATACGGAGGCGGGTCCCCCGTGGGGATTGAGTAGCGAGGGACGGTCAGGCGGTTCAGGGTGGCACTGGTGCAAGGCTGGGGGACCTTCTTCTCGGTGGCCGTAAGCCGCAGGGTGGCTGAGCTGCCCGGGCCGGGGAGGGTGTAGGTGTTCTGGGAGCAGAGCATCCGCGTGCGAGGCCGGCACACCTCTTCCACGTTGCCGCTGCTGTCAAAGGTGGTGATGCGCTCGTAGCCCAGGGGCGGCTGGTAATGCGCCGCCGTGGGGTACAGCGAGAAGTCGCCTTTCTTCAAGCACACGTCCACCGGGGGCTGGGGGGGCAGCAGAGGGGGTGGGGGCGCCGCCGTGGTCGGTGCAGCCGGGATCGTGCCTGGGTAGGGGGGCGGGGGGTTCATCTTCGCCACCTGGACGTCCTGGGGGGTGCTGAACACCACCGCATCCCCCTCGGCGGCCAGCTGGGGCACTGGTCGCAGGGTCTTGGCTGGCTTCTGCAGGTGCTCGTGGTCTCGGTCTCCGTGGTCCACCAGGGAGAGCTGCACAGCCGCCTGTGGTGGTGGCAGTGGTGGCGGTGGTGGTGGTGGCGGCGGCGGCGGCGGCGGCGGCGGTGGCGGCAAGGACAACGGAGGAGGGTTCTGGATGATGCGGCCCATTTCCACCCCTCCGAAAATAACCTGTCCCGGGTTGGAGTATCGGCTGGAGACTGGGTACTGGGTGGCACTGTCACTGGCGTGGTCTACTGCTCCCATGGCCGTGGTCTGATTGGTCAGGACATCCAGCTGCACGTTCTGATTAGCCAGCAGGGACTGTACCAGCCCTATGCTCTGCGTTGGGGACATAGCTTGAGCTGAGTTATGGATCGGGGCAATTGGGATGTTCACAGTACAAGGTGGGTTGTTCTCAGGGACACCAGATGCTCCTGTCACTAGAAGGAAATCAAAGGGAGAAAATCATCCGTGTCATGGAACCAAGTCAGAAAAAGTAACAAATCTATACTGGTCCCATCTTTTGCACACAAAATGCGATTGCTGGAGAATGAGATGCGCTTGCTAGGAGAAAACTGGACCATTCACAAAGCTTTCCTCATATTTCTGAAAGGACATACAGGCAGTCGTGTGGTCTGCTCAGGGCAGCCTGCCTCTTCAACGTGAGGTAAAGGCACTGTCACAGATTTTCAATGACTACATGCTGGAACCTTCTAAATGTGGTACAATGCCTGAGTGGTACCATCATAAATTATTAAATGTCTAAAGAGCTTTGTTTTTAAACTGACAATACTCATAAAATACCTGCCTTTTTATGTAGTAAGTGGGCAGTGGTACTGTACGGAACTTCAATAGGGACGCATAATTACTAGGCTTCCAAGCAGCTTTATCCTCAATTCTGGATTGTTTAGTGTGGGAAGTGTCATGCCACAGTTATGTACCTGAAATTTGTACATAAATTAAGTTGCTACAAACAGAACCATGTAAAAGGTAGTAGAAAAACCAATAAAAAGATCATTTTCTAATTTATCTACTTTTTAGCGTTTTGAACAGCACATAAGGTAGAGCCATACTGAATACAATCCCACAAATGCTCCTTGTTTATCAACAGTAGGAATCTCAGGGAGCATGCTTGTGACTAGTGGCCTCAGGCAGGTGCTTAGAGCCACTGTCTATGCCCATCTTGGAGGTGCCTACTGAGCTCCCCATTAATTTTGCTCCTCTTGGGCCAGGTAGCCACTGGGGCTGCTCTTTAGAGAACACTGCCACCAACCCAGAAGCCTGAAGCCTGGTGCTAAGTGCTCCGTGGTATCTAGTACCTGGGAAGGAAATAGGATCTAATAGGCTCATTGCATGGACTGGCTGACCTTACACCAGAATTGCAGAATGTTTAGCTCACCCTTGTGACCTGTAACTGACATTCCTCTTTCCTTGGGAACTTCCAGCAGACATAACTATCCCTGGCTGCAAAGATCTGGTCCTATCTCAAGTGTCCTATCACTCTTCTTCTACATAGTCTCTGGTATGCGGGGGCAGTGACAACAGGCATCTTCCCTCCAACAGGAGAAGAGTCCCATTATTGATTAATCCATGAAATAGTATATTCCCTCCTCCCCCTGGGAACCCGCAGACAACCATAGCAGCAACTGAACCCAAGGGAGCTGTATTCATTGGATTTGGGGAGAAAACGGAAGGCATTTCCGTATTCATTGGATTTGGGGAGAAAATGGAAGGCATTTCCGTATGGTTCCGACAACCATAGCAGCAACTGAACCCAAGGGAGCTGTATTCATTGGACTTGGGGAGAAAACGGAAGGCATTAAGGGGAAAGTGTAAGATTCTTCAAAATTCAAAATTGTGAAATAGCAGGGAATGTGCAACCAAACGCAAGTATGTGAGGCTTCATTCAAACTGTGGGTATCGATGTTGGAAGTAGAGAAGTCTTTGTATGAAATTACAGGTGGACTTGAAGTTAGAAAAGATGTTTTGCAAGTACCTTCAAATCATTTAGAATAGTTACATATAACTAACTGATAACCTCATTAGGTTATCAAAATCCCTCACTTGTCTGTCAGTTTGTCATACTGTGGGGGCTTGTGTGTTGCTGTGATGCTGAAAGCTATGCCACCGGTATTAGATACCAGCAGGGCCACCCATGGTGGACAGGTTTCAGCTGAGCTTCCAGATTAAGACAGACTAGGGAGAAGGACATGGCAGCCCACTCCTGTAACAATTAGACATTGAAAATCCTACGAATAGCAGAGAAACACTTTCAGATACAGTGCTGGAACTTCATGATAAATAGAGAAAAGATTGGGGTTGTCCAAGATTTTGCTTTACTTGGTTCTACAATCAACACTGGGAGAAGGACATGGCAATCCACTCCCAAGGCAATCCCGAAACAATTAGCCATTGAAAACCCTATGAGGGTCGCTATGAAAGCACCTAACAACAACGACAACAACAATCAACACTCATGGAAACAGTCAAGAAATCAGAAGATGCATTACACTGGGAGATGCTTTTGCAAAAGATCTTCTTATGTGTTGAAAAGCGAAGATGTCATGCTGAAGACAAAGGTGCCCCTCACTTACGTCATGGTATTTTGAATCACAACGTATGGTTGCGAAAGCTGGGTGTCAAGTAAGGGAGATAAGAGAAGAACTGATGCTTTTGAATTGTGTTGCTGGAGACAAACACTGAATATACCATTGCCTGCCAAAAGAACCAATAGATCTGTCTGAGAAGAAGTGCAAGAGTGCTCCTTGGAAGTAAAGATGGTACTGCATCTTATGTATTTTACACATGCCATCAGGAGGGACCAATGCCTGGAGAAGGACATCATTGGGAGAGTGGCAGGTCAACGAAAAAAGGAAGATGACCCTCAACTAGATGGATTGATACAGTGTCTGCAACAATGGGCTTAAACATAAAAAACACATCATGCGCATGGCATAGTGTCCCGGAGAGTTTCATTCTATGGTACATAGGGTCGCCATGAGTCAGACCCAACTCGATGACATCTAACAATATTAATCAACATAGGATCCTTTAAAGATCCTCCCACCAGGAAACAAATTGAGACGCTACAGATATATGGCAGTTAGTAAAGTGGAATTTTAAAATGATGTATCAGATTTGACCTTTAACTCAGGGAAGGCCTCTCTGCAGAAACACACACTGCATAGTGGGAGAGCGGTGTTCAAATGTGAAGGCTGGGGCAGGTTTGAGAAGCTGGGCTCTGTGGGCACCACAGAGTACTGGAGAAATGTGTTCTCCATGCTGGAATGGCAAGGATGGAGGCTGGCTTAGACCACCAAGATGCGGTTTTAGTTTTGTTAGTTTTAGTTTTAGTTTTACTTAGTCCTTCTAACTTATATTTATCTGGCACATGACTCAAAAGGTTACTGTGAGGTAAAACAAGATATGACAGTGTTCTGTGAACATCAGGCATCACTGCCACCTTAACCATCTGTGCTCCAGTAGTTTGCCTTTTCCCAAAGGGGTGCCCATCTGTGACCTTTTTCCTGCAACACACCACCACGTCTATAAAAGCTCATCAAGGCAGGTGTGTCTTTCCCAAACAAAGCCAGCTGGCTGTAGTTCTCAATGACTTCCCACTCTGCCCCGCTCCATGATCCATTAAATGGGGGTAGGGACTATGACGGGTCCACGTATATGAACGCACCTGGTAAATCATCTTCATCTTCGCTGAAAACATTGGGATTGAAGACAGGTAAATTAATATAGTCCATGGAAATCTTCCGAACTTCTGGGAGATAAATGGTCATCTGCCGAGGCTGGAGATGCAGCAAGCTAGTTTTATAGATTACTGCAGGGGAATGAAGAAGGGGTAAGGTTAGTAGAGACACGGCAGAGAGCCTAAGTGTCAGTGGAGTCACAAGAAAAGAAATGCAGGGCTGTGGATCCCTGCCGTCAGAAGACAGATCTGCAGAGGCTGGGCCAAGGGCCTGAGATGAGCTCTTCATCTCTCCTGGTCAGGATGGACACAGTTTTGGATTCAGCAATGGCAAATTCTTGCTTTACTTGGTTCTACAATCAACACTGGGAGAAGGACCTGGCAACCCACTCCCAAGGCAATCCTGAAACGATCAGCCATTGGAAACCCTATGAGGGTTGCTATGAGTTGGACATGACTTGAAACCACCTGACAACGACAACAATTAACACGCATGGAAACAGTCAAGAAATCAGCTCAGCTGCTCTGCCAATGGTCTATCTTCAGAACCACAAATTTTGAATGTCAAAAATATATCTTAGACTTGAATTCTTTTTGGCAATGAGCTGCAGTAGGAAAAAAATATTTTTTAAAAGCTCCATTTGCAACTAGAAGGATAATTTAGTGAAAACAATGGTGAGAGTAATGGTGAGAGTGTGAAGCTCACGGGAACCTTGGGCAATTAGCTATTTGAAACCAACATGAAGGGAGCAGACAAGCGACAGGTATCACCTAGACACAGAATACTGCCATCTTTCAGGATTGTCTTATTGACTCTCAACGTTCGTGTAATGATCAGGCTTCCACAGAGGGTTTTTTTTTTTAAACTTAAGATTTAATTTGATTAACGGGGACATTTAAGAGAAAGCCTAGGTTGCAACTAGCAGGGGTGCTTTATTATTTTTTGCTAAGACAAGCCACATCCTGTCTCCACAGCTGCCCCTCCAGCATCCCTGGGCCCGACTGGACAGCTTGCTTTGGCAACAGCTAACTTTGCTGAGGGCTGGGATTTAGCTCAGTTGGTAGAGCACTGCTCTGCAGTCTCTGAGGTCCTGAGTTCGATTCCCAGCACCGCAAAATGGGAGAAGGACGTGGCAACCCACTCCCAGGGCAATCCCGAAACCGTCAGCCATTGAAAACCCTACGAGAGTCACTATGAGTTGGACTCAACTTGACGGCACCTAACAACAACAACTTTGCTGAGGCTGGAGCTCAGGCTGGTGGCATAGGTGACTTTTCTTACCCAATAGTAGGAAAAGTTTCATTTATGTAGTCATCTCTCTTGCCCACAAAAGAATATGAAATTTGGTGAAAAAGTTCTACATGATTCTGATTTAATGCATTAAGGTGTTATTCTTTGTTGTTTAGGTCAATGAAGTTAAAAAACAATTGATGAGAGATTAGGAAAACATCAGTTACCTTTATGGAAGAAAACTAGGTGACTAAGGAGTGAGGATGAGAGAGATTTTTACTGCATACCTTTAAATTCTTTTGAATTTTGAATCTATTATTGATTCTTTAATAAATGCAAAAAATTAAAACAAAAATTACACGGGCTAGAGCATTCTAACTGAAGGAATCAAATGATTCAATATAGGGAACAACACTCACTTTTTAAGTCCATTAGAGCATCACATATGGTCTTTGAAAAGATTATTTAATAGGGTGCCATATATAATGTTCCTTCTAGAATCTGAGTTCATTTCTTTTCCCTAGTAGAATCAAGTGAGAAATTCTTTTAACCTGATCATAGCAGATATATGGACCAAAATGCTTTTTAAAAAGGTCAGTGATCAGCCGGGCGCAGTGGTGCATGCCTGTAATCCCAGTGGCTCAGGAGGAGGCGGCTGGAGGATCGCAAGTTTGAGACCAGAGGCAGTCTGCGTAACTTAGTGAGACCCTGTCTCAAAAAGTAAAAAATGGGCTAGGGGCTAAGCTCAGTGATCCAGCACTTGCAGAGCATGCAAGTGCGAGGCCCTGGGTTCAACCTCCAGTACCGCAAAAAAAAAAAAAAAAAAAAAAAAAAAA
>VMDO01016917.1:0-46351 GCA_007922755.1 Pedetes capensis | reverse complement strand
ACATTAAAAGGGGGGGAGGGAAGATAAGAATGAGGTCAATATAAATGGACTAAAAATCGCATGTAATTGTTCTAACAAGATAGAAACAAAGACCACTACAGGAAAAGTTTCTATCTTAAACAGAAATGGAACCCAAGGACATATAGAAAAATACTATATAGTAAGAGATAGAGAAGACTTGGATGGGAAACTTAGATAGGAAGGGGGGAGGGGGGAAACATAGAGGAGGGTAAGGGGTAACCTATATGAATAATGCTTATCAAATTGCATATATGAAAATTGTCACAACGAAAAGCATGTCAAAATGAATCACATTATGATGTACATTAAAAATTTCTAAGAAAAAAAATAAAAGAATGACAATGACTTGGTTATTAAAAAACTAAACTCTAGCTAGCAAGATGAACTTTGTTATACAAGATGACTATTTACTACAAAATATCAAGAGGTATTTGATCTCAATATAATCTTCGTTAAGTAGAAGTTCAACAGCAAAAAAACCTTTATTATATTTGGTGAATTCCTCTATCTAGTACACACATATCACTTTCCTGTTTTCTCTAAAGTTTCATTCTAGCAAACAAAGGATTTAACTCTAATTTTTTGACATTTGACTACTAATAGCCTTTAAGTCTCATTCCTTCCTCTTTCCCTTCTGCCCTACATCAGAGAAGCTGCTACACAAGGCCCAGGGCTTCTTCCTCTGGTACTGGCAGGAACTTTCACTCCAGTTCTACCCCCTCACTATGTAAAAGCCCCATGCCAGACTCCTCTACCCTTTTCCCTCAAGGTGATCTTGGACTAGCTTGGGAGGCAGACCCTGCTCTACTCAGAAAGCTTCATTGTATGACTTAACTAATCCTTCCAAGTCCTCAGCATTGGGAGTGCAGTATGATTATAGTATTGATATATGAACCATCTTTGGAGGTAGCCATCCATCTTGTTCTTGGACATGTTCATGAAAACAAGAAAATAAACCCTGCTAGTAATAAATCTTTCATGCTTTCATTCATCATTCATGTGTGAATTCATTTACTTCACAAATACTTAAAGATGCAAAATACTTAGTTTGAGCCACTAGGAACCAAAAACATATACAAATTGAAACCAAACATTTCCATTAATAATTGGGTTTATAGCAATAATATGATGAGCACACCAGTATAGATCTCATATTTTAGTATGACTTTTTATTGTTGTTGTTAGGTGCAATCAAGTCAGATCCAACTCATAACAACCCTAAGTACAGCAGAATGAAACACTACCCAACACTGTACTGTGCACGCAGTCTTTTTATGTTTGAGCCCATTGTTGCAGCCGTTATGTTTCTTCTCATTTTGAGTTGTGCTGCATCAGCAAAAGGAAGTCCCAGGGGCTTTGCTCCATTCTTGCCATTAAGATTGACTCTTCTTTGAAGAGGTAACTGGGGGAAACTGGGGGAAGACCCCAGTCATTTCTTGAATGTCTTCCAGCTTTGGTAGGCTCATTTTATGGTACTATATTTACAGTGCTTCTTAGCTACTCAGAGTTTTCAATAGCTAATTGTTTTGGGAGTAGCCTGCTTGGTCCTTCTCCCTAGTCTATCTTAGTCTGGAAGGTCTGTTGACACTGCTGGTATCTGTACTACTGGTAGCATATATGTCAGCATCACAGCAACTATAGGCCCCCACAGTATGGCAAACTGACAGACATGTGGGGAGAGACCAATCCCTAGAGAAGGCCATCATGTTTGGGAGAGTGGCAAGTCAATAAAAAAGAGGAAGATCCTCAACTAGATGGATTGACACAGTGTCTGCAACAATGGGCTTAAGCATAAAAAAGATAGGATCATATACCTGGCACAGAATTGGGGGTATTTCATTCTGCTGTACATAGGGTCGCTTTGAGTCGGACCTGACTCAACAGCACCTAACAACAAACAACTGGGCAGTAAGAATGATTGCCTGGGAGACTCTATATCTTTCAAGCCTGTTTATATACTATATATATACTATCTATACTATATATACTGTATATTTACTATATACTATATATAGTGTGTATATATATATATATATATATATATATATATACACACATATACTATATATATAGTATATATTTACTATGGTATATAATAAAAAGGTATCCTTTCTGCCCTCGTGGCCTTTCTAATATGGTTTTATAAACAAATACAAAGTTAAATGTCTAATTACCCATTGTGATAATAAATGAGAAAGAAAAGGAGCAATGAGCTATTAGAAATACAGAAGTATGAATTAGATTGAAGCTGCTCAGAAAAGGCTTATCTGAGAAAGAGGCTTTTAATATGAGATATAAAAAGAAATTAGTCAGGTGAAGTTGAGGAGAGAACATTTTGAAACCTCCTGTTTGAAAGTCCAGACTTGTGAGAATTCAGGGACTGTTAAAACAGCTAGTGTGGCCAAAATATGTGAGAGATAGGATGGGTAGGCTGTGGCGAATTACTGGGTTCAATGAGCAGTAAGAAAGTCCCTAAAGGGTGTAAGAGGAGTATAGACAGTTGATTTACATTTTCAAAGATCATTATGGGATGCACAGCAGAATATAATGAAAAAAAGACACCATATAGGAAGCTGCTAGTTGATAGTTGTTTGGCAAGAGTGATGGCAGTAAGATGGAGATGAGTGAGGCTCAGGGCTGTCTTCCTGGCTTTACTGTCTATTTTGAGGACTTTTTTTAAAAGCCAATTTTCCCTCTTCCATTTCTTCCCTGTTTTGCATTTTACTACGAACAGAACTAGGCTAAGTTATACTAACCCCAAAGTGTCTGTCAGCTTGTACTGTGGGGGCTTGTGTTTGCTGTGATGCTGAAAGTTATGCCACTGGTATTTCAGATACTAGCAAGGCCACCCACGTTGGACAGGTATCAGCTGAGCTTCCAGACTAAGACAAACTAGAGAGAAGGACCTGGCAGTCCACTCCTGGAACAATGAGCCATTGAAAACCCTATGAATAGCAGAGAAGCACTGTCAATATAGTACTATAAAGTGAGCCCCCCAAAGCTAGAAGGCATTCAAGAAATGACTGGGGAAGAGTTGCCTCCTCAGAGTCTACCTTAATGACAAGAATGGACTAAAGCCCCAGGGACTTCCATTTGCTGCTGTGGCATGACTCAAAATGAGGAGGAACTACTATAAACATTCATTAATAATTAGAATGTGGACTGTACTGTCCAGTAAAACATACATAATGTAAAAGTTAGGCACATTTATTTCCCATTATAAAAGATTCAAGTTCCCTAAACTCAGGGTTCACAGCCAGCAGTACACTCCACTGTGTGTGCAAGAGCCACCTGGCACTTTATAGCACCCAGGGGGAATTTAAGCCTAGGGAACTGATCTGAATGCTGACACCTCAGCTAATGATATTGTTGTGAATAATAAACTGTTTTTCATCTCTGATCCAAGAATTTCATTGCATCTGCCACACTCATTACTCTTGTGGCGGGCTAACTTGTAAGTTCATATGTAGAATATAAATCTCAGACTTGTAGTTTTTAACATTCACCACCATAAACCTAGAACAAACACAGTTTGGCCCTCATTAAGTATCTTGGCCCACATTAAATATTTAATACAAATGTGTTGATTCAGTGAATGAGAGACTGTATCCTTATCGTTATTAGGTGCTGTCAAGTTGGTGTACAACTCATAGAGACCCTACGTACAACAGGAAAAATGCTATTGTCAGTGCTTCTGTGCTATTCATAGGGTTTTCAGTGACAGATTGATTTTTGGGACTGGGTTGTCAAGTCCTTCTCCCAAGCCTATAGTATCTGGTGTTCCCATGTGGTCTCCCATCCAAGTACTAACCAGGCACGACCCTGCTTAGCTTCCAAGGTCTGCCTGGATAGGATGCCACAGTGTTATGATTGCACAGAGACACCTACATCTCCATATTCAATGCAGCACTTTTCACAGTAACAAGGATATGGAATCAACCAATGTGCCCATCAACAGAAGAATGGATTTAAAAAGCATGAAGGTACATATACACAATGGAATACTACTCAGCAATTAAAAAAAATGAAATAATGTCATTTGCAGGAAAATGGATGGAATTGGAGAACATCATCTTAAATGAATGAACACAAGCCCAAAAAGAGAAATACCATATGATCTCACTCATATGTGGATGCAAAATCAAACTTAAAGGAAGGAAAAAATCCTATACATAAGTTGAAACATAATAAATGCACAATTAAACTTAGTGTAGAAGGGACAACTTAAAGAATGGAAAGAAGGAGGGAGGGATCTAGCAGAGGGAAGCAAAGATTGGAGAAGATGAGAGAGGGAAGAGGATAAATGAGGCGGGATGAAGAGGGAGAGGTCAAACTCAATGTAAACAGCACAACTTCATGAGTATGTTGGAAAAATAGGGGAAGACAGAAAAAATTAAAACTTACTAGAATAGCTAAAATAAAAAATAGTAATAATACCAAATGTTGACAATAATGCAAACAGACTAGATCAATCAGGGAATACTGATCAGAATTTAAAAGGTAGATCACCACAGAAAAAAGTTTGGACTTATATAAAAATCAGGATGCACATATATAGAAAGATATTCTCATAAAAAGTCATGGAAGTAAAAAGGAGACCACAGGTGTGGAGAGTGGGGATGTGGTAGGAGGGTCGTAAGAGGGTAAGGGGGAAGTTACATGAGCAATGTGCAATGAAATGCCTATGTGGAAATATCACAATGAGACCCATTAAGTTGTACATTAAAAATTACTAATAAAAAAGTTTTAATAAAAGAAAACTCTAAAAGAAAAAGAAATATTGTGTCCTTCTAAGAATCTCATTAAGTTTGGATGCTCACCCTTAAAAATACAACTGTAGTTATGTAAACTGTAAACTTATTTATCAGGAAAACTGGAGAACTTCTGGAGTCTTGACATAGAAAAATAGCTGTCCCAGTTTAAAAGTGTTTGTTGCTGATGTTAGGCACTATGGAGTTGGGTCCAACTCATAGTAGCCCTCATAGGGTTTTCAATAGCTGACTGTTTTGAGATTGCTTTGGGAGTGGATTGTCATGTCTTCTCTCGTTCTTGTGGTGTTGGGGATTGAGCTCTTGTCCTTAGAGATAGCAGAGCAGGCAACTGAGCTAAACTCTAGCCACTAAGCATGTAAAGCTGAATTCAACTTTTTTTTTTTTTTTTTTTTTGTATACCCAATGAGACTAAGGCCTAGAGAAAACTCATGTCTTAGTCTATTTGGGCTTCTAGAACAAAATACCAAAGATTGAGTAACTTACAAATTATACAAATCTATTGCTTATAGTTCTAAAGGATAAGAAATTCAAGATCAAGGTGCCAACAAATTCAATTTCTGGTGAAGTCTTGGTCCACTTATAATAGAGTGCTCTCTGTGTCCTCACTTGGCAAAAGGTGCAAACAGACTCCCATGAGCCCATCTACAAGGGCATTAATTCTATTCATGGGAGAAGGCCCTGGCAACCCACTCCCAAAAAACAATCAGCCATTGAAAACACTATGAACAGCAGAGAAGCACTGACAATAGTGTTTCACCTGTTGTACCTAGGGTCGCTTTGAGTCGGATACCAACTCAACAGCACCTAACAGCAACAACAATTCTATTCATGAAAGTGAAGTTTTCACAACCTAGTCACCTCTCACAGGCCCCACCTCCTAATGCCATCATGTTGGGGTTAACTATCAATATGTGAATTTTGAAGAGATACAAGCACTCAGATCATAGTACCATAATTCCTCAATTTCATTATTTTCTTTTTGTATTGGTTGTCACGTCTAACTCTATACTAATACCTTGAAATAATTTATAGAAACCAAGATAAAAGCACTTTTCTTTCCATAACGGTGGTAAAATCCTGAACTGTGATGCAATATGTAAGGAAAGCTAGGTAGAAGAATAGTTAGGTAAAACCAAGGTAAGAATCATGAAGGTGATAAAAGTTCTAAGTGGATAGAGGTTTTCTTACTCCATAGTGAAAATGGCTTCAGAAATTTCAAGACAATTGCTATGCTCTTCTAAAAGTGAGGTCCTGGTACAACTGGGCTGGAATAAACCACAGTTCTTACCTAGTACCTTGATGGCTTCATTCAATGAGTATCATTGCCATTACTGAGCATTCCCTGATCTTGGAAAAGTTACCTCAAGGGTAAAGTTCTCATCATCTATAAAAATTGTATAATTTTATTTAAATAATAAGGTTATTTATTCTAAAGATAAAAAAAGTATTTGTGGAAAGAACTGGCATGAAGAAGGGCCAGAGTTAATGATAACACAAGTGTTTTAGAGCAACCATTGTATCTGCCTGCTGTTCCCACTCAAGTCTCTTTTTCTTTTGATTTTAAATTACAAACTTGCAAAATTGGCATATATTGACATAGAAAGTCTTCATTGTCACAGGTCGCCTATGTTACTCTGAAGTTTCATTTGGTGTAAATATAGTCATACTACTTGACTCCAGGGACTGTCAGCTTTGAGGTACTATGATCCTTGGAATTTAGATACAAAGGGGTCAATCTTCTTAGTAAAAATCAGCCATGAAAATTCCTTTTTGCTAGGACTTATAAAGCCCAAATATACACTATAAAGTAGATATCAATTGTGAGGGCACAATTGTGATCGATCAAAATTTCAATAATTATTTGCTCAGTAAATCATGATGAGTTCTTTATCGTCTCTAAATTTGGTTTCCTTATTTGTAAAGCAGGATAAAATAATAGTAGTTACTTCCATGTCTGTTGTGAGTATCAAAAAAATAGTGTGTAAATTGGTTGTAATTCCTGAAGCTACTGCTACACACACACACACACACACACACACACACACACACACACACACACCCCTGGAAAATTAATTGACTTACTTTTATTTACAGAATGAGAAACTAACCTGGAGAAACCAAACAGTTTTTCCAAGATAACAGCTACTAAAAAGTGGCATTAAAACAAAAACTTCAGTCGGCCCAGTTACAACATCCATTTTTATTATATTCTGTTGTGTTCTCAGATGCTGTCCAAATGCAGAATAATAACAGGCAATTGGGACCACTTGAGAAGTTTTCTGTATCTTGACTTTAACAGTATTGTTTTGGATCTGAGACTCCATAGACTTTCCTTTGTGAAGCTTTCTGAAGTCTCCTAAGTAGAGGAATGCCTAAGGGAATCAAGAATGCCTCTTTCTCAGGAAACTGGCAGTAAAACATTTGCAATTAGCAGAATATGTGCTTGTTGAAGTAAATATTGGTTTAAAATTGAGCAGATGTGTGTATTTCATAATAAAAAGTGAAGTACTTGTCTTTCATTACAGTCTTGAAGCTTTAACAGATCTCTATGGGAAAGGCTAAATATGCAGTAATAAATACCATAAATGCTAATCTGTAAGACTTCAGTGTTCGGTGTGTTTTATTTATTTATTTTTTCAAGACTTATAAACATGTTACAAAATGTCTAGGTCTAAATGTCCTTCAATTAATAACTTTTTAAAGTGTGTAATTGGGTCAATGAACTGGCCAATATAACTAACAGTTTCAAATGGTGGGTATATCTGTGTTTGATGGTAAAAAATAATTTGTCTTTTTCTGTGAATTCTAGTCCCCAGATGGAATGATGTAGCTGTCTTTCACTATACCATATAGAAATTCAAGATTACTTTAATCTCCCAAATGACTTTATACCAATTTATGTTCCCTTTAAATTTAATGATATGTTTCCCTTTATCCGCCATGGTGAATACTTCATTGTGAAGGGCAAATGCATGTTATAACAAGAACATACATACATGGCTTCCAAAAGTAGGTTTAAGAGCTTAATATATCCTTGAAACTGAGGAAATCTTGTGATGCTTCATTGCACTTGTATGATGTTAAGCCAAAAAGGCAGTGCTAGCCACAGCATGTGACTCAAAAGTGCATAAAACCAAGTAGGAAAAGTCTAAAGCAAGCGTATCAATTGTACATGACTCTCAGAAGCTCTGAAGGAATTTTTTTAAATGAGAATTAACTTTTTCTAATTTTAGTAATTTGGTACTATGTAATTTTTAGTCACAGTTCTAAGAAAAATACGTTTTAAGTCCAGTTCTTATAGATTATTACAAAATGAAAGTACTGAACAACTTTATATCAATTTGATTAATAAGTCTAAGAAAATGTGTTGATTTTTAGAAGTATTGCTTCAGGGACAATTAATTATAAATGACTCTTTTTGTATTGACAACTCAATGCATTAATTTGGCAGCTGTCTCAATATTCCTGGCTTAATAATTAGTGCAATGCTGTTTGTCTGGTACTAAAAAATTTTAAGTATGCCCTCATAGAATTCATTGAATTAGGGTATCCCTAGCTCTAGCTGGTGTTCCTTGTGTCATTGTAAGTTCTTACATTGGGATGCATCATTTCTAGCTATTAGATCCTTAAAGCACAATGTTACTATGGAGGTACTGAGCCCACACAACTGATACAGAACTGATTATTTGTGAGATATTATAACTGGTGTTTTAACACTACCCACAACTGCCAACTCAAGGGAGTGCTGTACATTTTCCACTTGACCTCCATACTATCTGTGCAAATTGGCAGGCTTCATGGTTTTCACACCTGCTTTGCTTCAGAACTTGATGTGCAGGCAAGGAAGACTTCACAAGAGCAAGAAGAGTATTTTCTAGACTTTTTTGAGATGTTTGTCAAAACAATACCAAAATGAATCCAGTTACAGAAAAAAAATGTGCTTTTTATCTCAGAGGCCTCATGATAAAATGCAATGTTTTTACAAATTTAGAGTTGAGATTATGACCACAGGGGCCTGAAATTTGTACATGAGATTTTTTTTTCATTTTGATGACAAACTGAAAAAAATCTGTAGGATGATAAAATGAACACATGATACAGTCTTTCTTATGACATAAAAAGGTCAGAGGAGATCAAAAGGAAGGGAGATTTGATAGAACTTGAAACTGCAGAATGCCATGAAATATTGGAAATAGATATGGTTAGATTAAAGAGAATAATGGCAGCATGTGTTGGGAAAAAAATATTGCCACAGAAGTTGTGGAAGTAAGTAGGGGAAAGCTCTAGGAGAATCAAAGAAGATCCATGATTATTCTGCCATGGATACACACAAGTCATTCAAGTGCTCTGCACCTCTCCTTTATACGTGCCCCACCTTCTACTCTAAATGGACCAGAGAATAATGGAGTATCTGTCTACACACAGAAGTCATAAATGTGGGAGTTTAGGAAGGAGTGACAGAACAGAAATCCAGCTTGTTGGTGACATCTGAAAAGAACATAAAGAACCTACAATCAGAAGATAAGTCTGGAAGTAACCCACCAGAGGTATTTCATGTTAGTCACTGTGCCAAAATAGTATAGAAGACAAAATGGGCAAGAGCTTCTGCTCTTTACAAAGCAGGCTACATAAACACAGCAACAAACAGCCTGATACATAACACCAACTAACATAATGACAGCATCATTAATAATGAGAGGAGCACTATCTACTGAATGAGAGACTTTGAACTTAATAAACATAAGAACTTCTACCTGAGGATAGTTAATTTGATATAATTGCAGGATTCATAACCAATGTAGCTTCAAGAAAGAACAGAACAACCATGCCATTTAAGGCAAGAGCTGTTACATTTTTAAAAAGCCAATTTGAGATGAGGACTCAAATATATACATTGTAATGGTTGAAAAGTAAAATTGACACAGCAAATTATTGAGCTGAAATAAAAGAAATATATACCAAAAAAATAAGATTTTTGGAAAACACACATGGAAAATACAGAATTCATCAAGTAGGTGGTCCAGATGAAGAAAATAGAGACAATAAAAGGGAATCAATTCCTTTAAAAAGATGACAAAAATTCCCCTATGGTGAAGAAAGACAAGAGTGTTTATATTCAAAGGACCTACAAAGGGAATAAATTAAAAGACAAGCATGAACAACATATGAAAAAATTCAGGAGGTCACAGTTAAGATGACAGATTGAAAACATCCATGCTTTAACCAGGGAAGCAAAAAGAGTTAAGAATAGTCTCCAAGGTCTCTACTCAGACAGAAGAAATACTGGAGAGCACTTTAAAATATTGGAAAATGGACTGTACTAAGATGCCAGACCAAAAGCAGAAAATTTTAATGACTGAGAAGAGGTGGAACAAAGAAGCCACCACATCAGAGATGCCCATTCCAGGAAAGCAAGGGCAAGTGTAGGGGGAACTTCTATCCACATGGAGGAATTGGGGCATGGAACCTGACATGCATGAAATAAAAACTTCACCATAAACTATCAGGAGCCAATTCCTAGAACAGACTGTTTCAGCTGATATAGGCAATGGCACCAGTGTGATCTCTTCATGAGAGGTATTGCAGGGAACAAGACTGGAGGTCTGGCTGAGCATGCTTCAGTAGGAAAATATAGACTCCTGTGCAGGTAATTGGGACCAACCTGAAAGGTAGAGCAGGTCAGTTAAAAATTGAGGCTGGACTCTGAACAAATGCAACAGGAATACACAACCAAAGCCTGAGGGGGAGCAGCAATGGGGTGAAAGCAAGCATAAACAAAGGGGTGCTATCCCCCCCAAAAAAAACTCTGGGTCAATTAAGTAGCTGTGACTATAAGAAATATAGGACATTGCTCATTTAAGTAAATAATCCCTAAGCTGAGGTGCAGATATTCTGAGGAGAGGGAGGAGTCAGTGGGTACTGCAACACCAAGAAGTTCCTGGAGGATATAGGTAGTACTCCAGACAAAGCCCATTCAATTAGACAACCCCAGAGCTGAGCTGCTAAGGCCATGAGAAACTGGGGGCTACTGTGCATACTTCAATGACTAGGAGGCTCATCTTTGGTCGGGGAACTGTGCAGTGTGTCCCAAAACTGTCTGGACCTGTGCTGGGAAGCAAAAGCCAAAGCCTGTATTCAGGGCTGCAGGGAAACACTAGTCCAGCTTTGAAAGCTGTGATTACCCAGGAAAGCATTAGTGAATAAGCATATGCAATGCAGTGCCAGAGGGAGTGGCCATCAAGGGCACTACACTTGGAGACCTGGTGGGGATCCTGATAGTTCAGGAGGGATGCTGAAAGTTTGTGGGTCATAGGGACCAGAAATGGATTGCCTCACAAATGGGAAGAGGGATTTAGAGAGCACACACCCACTCTGAGATCAGAGCTGCAGCAGAGAAGGAATGGAAGGTTGGGACAGCTCTTGGGCAACATCTAGAAAGCAGACAGAAGTCATAAGGAACAAAGTGACTGCCACATATTTTGAATTACAGTGTGAGCAGTTTTGTTTTGTTTTGTTTTGTTGTTTTATTTTTCTGTGTGTGTTGAGTAGTCCTGGATTTTTTGTTTGTTTTTCTATTTTTGATTGTGTTTGTATATATTTTTCATTTTGTGTATGCCTCTGCTGATTTGGTTAATTCCTGTGGGCTCTTCCTAGCCTTCACCACTTTACCTCTTCCTCTATATCCATAGACTTTGGATACATTTGCGACCATCTACACTAATCATAATTTCCATGGTAGTTTGTTTAGGGTTACTCAAGTCAACTAATGCCTGCAGCTATAGCACAGTGATGTCCAATCCTGTCAGATCTCAGAAGCTAAGAAGGGTCCAGCCTAGTTAGTACTTGGATGGGAGACTGCCTGGGAACACCAGGTGCTGTAGGCTTGGGAGAAGGACCCAGCAACCTACTCCCCCAAAACAATCAACCATTGAAAACCCATGAATAGCAGAGAAGCACTAACAACAGTGTTTTGCCTTTTGTACATGGGGTCACTATGACCCAGACACTGACTCTATGGCACCTAACAACAAGTCAACCAATGTCTCCCAAATTTATTTGTCAAAACTAAAATAAGACTTCTCCCATGCTGACATTTGTTTGTCCTCGGGGAATGTTTGCAGAGCCATAGGTATACAAATATTACATAAAAGGAAGAATTATATCCTTAAGGAAAACCAGACCTCAAGCAAGAATAATTAAAACTATAAAGATGAGAGTAGATGAAGCTATTAATCTGGCAGGAGAAATCTTTTTACTCTCTTAGTTAAACCAGAGACTGACATCCTAAAAGAAGGCTTTAGACAAAGGACAATTCCAGGCAGTATCATCCAGACAAAGCAATGGGAAAGGTTCAACCTAAAACCACATGATACATGAAAAACCAGGTTAGAGAGGATGTCCCAATTGACCAAAACCCTTTAATAGATTATTTTAAACTAACCCAAATTTAGATATGCCAGAAAAAGAATGTAGAAGTCTGCTTATAAATATGTTGAAAGACCTCAAAGATATCACAACCAAAAAGATGAGAGGAATTGAAACGTGGGCAAAAAGGTATCTAACTTAGAAGAAAAATTCAGCAAAGAAATTGAGATCCTGAAGAAGAAAAAGAAATATTGAAATTATGAAACAAAGTAGACCAACTTAATATTACAGTAAAATCTTTGGTATCCAGATTGGATAAAGCCAAAAACAAGATTTCAGATACTGAAGAAAAAATTGAAGATTTTATCTTTTCAGACACCAAGAAAGATAGAATGATGAGGAATTATGATGAATACTTTCAGGAGGTCTTTAATAAAAGGGAAAGACACAACCTATGAATACAGCGGGTTCATGAAGGACCTGAAAATAAAACTATGGGGCTAGGAAATCTTTTTAATGAAATAATAGCTGAAAAATTCCCAAACCTAAGGGAAGAAATATACACTATACAACAGAAGCACCCCGAACTCCAAACAGAGTAGACCAAAACAGATCCTCTCCATGACACATTAAAGTTGGCATGCTAAATATAGAGAGCAAAGAAACTATTTTGAAGCCTGAAAGAGAAAAATGCTATCTCACTTACAAAGGAAATCCGATCAGAATAACACTGGACGGACTTCTCAACAATTTTAAAAGCAAGGAAAGCATAGTCGGACATCTTTCACGTCCTGAAAAAGAATAGCTGCCAACCAAGACTACTTTACCCAGGAAGGTTATCTTTTAAAATAGATGGAGAGCTCAAGCCATTCCATAGTATTGACAAGTTTAAGTGATTCATGACCACCAAGCAAGTTATTACAGAAGACCATTAAAGAAATCTTGCATAGAGGAGAAACATGACAAGCCCAAATGCAAGCCAAAAAGAATAAATAAGAGATGTGAGAGGAATCCATGAATACAACAAGCTAAACATAAAACAAAGAATAGAAACAAACACTAAAATGATACAGATTAATAAGCTCCTCTCAATAATTACCCTAAATGTAAATGGTCTCAATTAATCATTCAAGAGTTACTGACTGGTCAACTGGATTAAAAAACAAAAACACTAAATATGTGGGATTCATTAGACTCATCTGACCTACAAACACCATAAAAGTCTGAAAATTAAGGCTAGAAAACAATACACCAAGCATGTGGGAACCAAAAAGAAAAGCAGGGTTAGCAACACTAATGTCTGAAAATTTAGACTTCAACCCCAAACTAATCAGAAGTGACAAAGATGGGCACTATATATTAGCAAAAGGAACAGTCAACTGGGAAGTATTAACAATACTTAAGATTTATTCACCAAACAAAGGAGCACCTAGTTTCATAAAACAAATTTTATTGCTGATGAAGGAACACATTGGTCCAGACAAAATAATTATGGAAGATTTCAATACCTCAATCTCTCCAAGAGACAGGTTATCAAAACAAAAAAATAAACAGAAAAATGGTAGACTTAACACCATAGACCAACTGTATCTAAGAGATGCCTACAGAATATTCTAACCATCTGATGCATAATACACATTCTTCTCAGCACCACATGGAACATTTTCCTAAAATAGACCACATTTTATTTTTTTCTTTATCTATAATATTGGTAGAGTACAGAGTAGTAAGATTTTGCTATACCCATTATGCAATTATTATATCACTTTTGCTTACACATTCATCAACTTACATATATTACAGTACATATTTCCCATGTATTCATATAGTGCATCACATATTTTGAGATTTTCCTTTCCCCTTTTAATCCTGTACAATATTTCCCCTCCCTGTCCCCCTTCCAAAACATCTGCTCCCACCCAATGATCCCTTCCCCTTTCTTTCAACATTGATTTTATTTTCCCTTCTTAGATACATATGAATACTCACTATTTATATCTACATATGTATAGTTTTTTTCTTTAAGTTAGATATAGCTCACACATATGAGTGAGAATATATGGTATTTCTCTTTTGGGGACTGGGTTAGATCTCTTAAGATGATGTTCTCCAGTTCCATCCATTTTGCTGCAAATGACATAATTTCATTCTTCTTTATTGATCAGTAATATTGAAGTGTGTATATATAACACAATTTTTCAATCCACTCCTCTGTTGATGGACATCTCGGTTGATTCCATATCCTTGCAATTGTGAAGAGTGCTGCTTTAAATATGAAAGTGCAGATATCCTTGCAGTATGATGACTTGTCTGCCTTTGGATATATTCCTAGGACTGGTATAGCTAAGTCATATGGCAGTTCTATTCTTAGTTTTCTAAAGTACCTCCATATTGACTTCAAAAATGGCTGAACTAACTTACAATCCCGTTGGCAGTGCAAAATGGTTCCCTTTTCTCTGTGTCCTCATGAGCATTTGTTATTATTTGTTTTTGTTGATCTTGGCCATTCTTAGTGGAGTGATGAAATCTTATTGTTGTTTTGATATGCATTTCCCTAATGCTAGGAATGTTGAGCATTTTTCATGTGTTTCTAGGCCACTCATACTTCTTCATTTGGGAACTGTTTGTTCAGTTCCATTGCCCATTTATTTATTGGGTTATTTGTTATCTTTGTGTTTGATTTCTTAAGTTCTTTGTATATTCTAGAAATTAATCCTCTATTAGTTGTGTAGGATGCAAAGATTTTCTGCCATTATGTGGGATCTCCCTTTATTCTGTTGTTTCCTTTGCTGTACACAAGCTTTTTAGATTATGAAATCCCATTTCTTGATTTTTGGTGCAATTTCCTGGACAATTGGAGTCTTATTGAGGAAATCCTTGCCTATTCCTATGTGTTGAAGTGTACTCCCTATCTTTTCTCCTGGTAACTTTAAGGTTTCCCATTTAATGTTGAAGTCTCTGATCCATTTCAAGTTAATACCCATACAGATTGAGAAATATGGTAAAATAAACCATATTTTAGCCCACAAAAATGGCCTCATCAAATACAAATAAATGAAATCATCTCCTGTACCTTATTAAATCACAGTGGAATATAACCAGAACTCAAAAGCAAGGAAAGTTTGAGATATGTTATGAATACATGGAGTCTAAATAACACATTTCTGAATGATCAATGTGTCATTGAAGAAACCAGAAAGGAAATTATAAAGTTCCTCCCATCAAATGAGGACGAAGACAAATCCTACCAAAATTTGTGAAATACAGCAAAGGTAATTTTAAGAGGGAAGTTCATAGCAATGAATGTCTTCAACATTAAGTTAGGGAAGACCCAATTAAATAACCCAATGACACACCTTAAGGCACTAGAAAGCCATCAACAGCCAACTCCAAAAAGGAGTACAAAAAGGAGTAAAGAAATTATTAAGATTGAAGCAGAAATTAACAAAATAGAGACAAAAAGGACAATACAAAAGATTAACAAAACCTAGAGCTTGTTCTTCAAAAAGATCAATAAAATTGACACTCCCTTAGTCAGATTCACCAAAAGAGAGAAAAGACCCAAATTTTAAAAATTAGAGATGACAAAGGGAACATAACATTGGATAACAACAAAACCCAGAAGACTACTTTGAAGACTACTTTGAAATTTTGTACTCTCAAAAAAATAAAAATACAGAATAAATGGATAAATTCCTTAACAGGTATGAATTTCCAAATCTAAGCCCTGAGGACATAATAAAATTAAACAGACATATTACAACTCCCAACTTAGAGATAGCAGTAGTAATAAAAATCCTTCTAACAAATGGAAGCCTAGATCCTGATGGGCCACAGCTAAATTCTACCAAATCTTCAAAGAAGAATTAATGCCTATTCTCCTCAAATTATGTCATAAAATAGAAAAGCAAGGTATACTTCCAAATTCATTCTACAAAGCCACTATCATACAGACACCAAAATCACGTGAGTACAAAGAAAGAGAACTATACACCAAGTTCACTGATGAACATTTATGCAAATATTCTCCATAAAATTCTGGCAAACCAAATTCAACAATGCATAAAAATGGTCATACACCATGATCAGTTAGGCTTCATTCCACACATACAGGGCTGATTCAACATATGAAAATCAATTAAGTTAATTCAACATATCCAGAAACTTCTAAACAGAAATCACATGATCATGCCAATGGATGCTGAGAAGGTCTTTAACAAAGTACAACACCCCTTCATGATAAAAGTCTTGAAGAAATTAGGCATAGGAGGAATTTAACATCATCAAGGCCATCTATGAAAAACCTGTAGTCAACACCATATTAAATAGGGAAAAATCGACAGCATTCCCTCTAAGATCAAGAACAAAACAAGGATGTTCACTTTCTTCTCTCTTATTCAATATTGTAAATGAAGCCTTAGCCAGAGCAATCAAGAAAGAGAAGCAAATTAAAGGAATACAGATAGGGAATGAAGAGGTCAAATAATCCTTATTTGCTGATAACATGATCCTATACCTAAAGGACTCTAAAAATTCCACTAGAAAACTCTTAGAGCAAATTAGCTTCTTCAGCAAAGTTGCGGGATTCAAAATTACCAATCAAAAATCAGTAGCCTTCCTGTATACCAATACTGAACAGGAAGAGAAGGAAATCAAAACAATAATCCCATTCACAATTATATGCCAAATAAATGAAATATTTAGGAATAAATCTAACCAAAGACCATAAGGACTTCTACTATGAAAACTTCAAATCATGAAAGAAAGGAATATCAGAAGACATTAGAAGATATAAGTGCCTCTCTTGCCCATGGATTGGGAAAATTAATATTGTGAAAATGGCTATACCACCAAAAGTGATCTACAGATTTAATGCAGTCCCTATCAAAATTCCAATGACACCCTTCTCAGAAATAGAAAAAATAATCCTAAAATTCACATGGAAGCACAAAAGATGCATATAGCCTAATTGGTCCTAATCAGGAAAAAGATTGCAGGAAGTACCACAATACCTAACTACAAACTATACTACAGGGCCATGGTGGCAAAAACCACTTGGTACTAGCACAAGAATAACCATGAACATCAATGGAACAGAGATACACTCATACAACTACATCCACCTGATCTTTGACAAGGGAGCTAAAGATATGCATTGGAGAAAAGATAGCCTCTTGAACAAATGGTGCTGAGTAAATTGGATATCCACTTGCAAAAGAAAGAAAATAGATACATATCTCTCAATCTGTACATGAGTCAACTCAAAATGGATCAGAAATCTCGACATAAAAATAGAAACCTTAAAATTACTAGAAGAAAAAATGGGGATCATGCTCCAACACATAAGTATAGGCAAGCATTTCCTTAATAGGACCCCAACAGCCCAGAAAGTAGCACCAAGATCGGCAAATGCGATTACATAAAACTACAAAGCTTCTGTACAGCAAAGCAAATAATTAAGAGAGTAAAGGAGGAGCCCACAGAGTAGGAGAAAATCTTTGCATCCTACAAATTTTACAGAGGACTACTTTCTAGAGCCTGCAGCTGTGGCCCTGTGGCATCCGATCCTGTCAGATCTCGGAAAGCTAAGCAGGGTCCGGCCTGGTTAGTACATGGATGGGAGACCACCTGGGAACAACAGAAGCTGTAGGCTGGGAGAAGGACCTGGCAACCCCCTCCCAAAAATCAATCTGCCATTGAAAACCCTATGAACAGCAGAGAAGCACTGACAATAGTGTTTCCCCTGTTGAACAGAGGGTCGCTATGAGTCGGATACCGACTCGACGGCACCTAACAACAACAACAACTTTCTAGAATATACAAAGAATTTAAGATACCAAACATCAAAATAACAAATAACTCAATAAATGGGCAATGGAACTGAATAGACAGCTCTCAAAAGAAGAAATACAAATGGCCAAGAAACCCATGAAAACTGCTCAATATACTTAGCCATTAGCTGGGCATGGTGGCGCATGCCTGTAATCCCAGCGGCTTGGGAAGCAGAGCCAGGAGAATCGCAAGTTCGAGACCAGAGGCAGTCTGCATAGTTTAGCGAGACCTGTCTCAGAAAGTAAAGAAAAAAAAAAAAAGGACTGGGGGTGCAGCTCAGTGGTCCAGCACTTGCAAAGCATGCAAGCTCGAGGCCATGGGATCAACCCCCAGTACACATATACATATACATATACATATACATATATATATATACACACATATACATATATATATATACATATATACACATATACATATATATACATATATATATGTATATATATATATGTAGGCTGGGATTTAGCTCAGTTGGTAGAGCACTGCTCTGCAGTCTCTGAGGTCCCGAGTTTGATTCCCAGCACCGCAAAATGGGAGAAGGGCGTGGCAACCCACTCCCAAGGTAATCCCGAAACAGCCATTGAAAACCTATGAGGGTCTCTATGAGTCGGACTTGACTCGACAGCACCTAACAACAACAACTATATATATATATCCCTAGCCATTGTTGTTAGGTACCATGAAGTCAGTTTTCAACTCATAGTGGCCTCGTACAACAGATGAAACACTATTGTCAGTGCTTCTCTGCTATTCATAGGATTTTCAATGGCTGATTGTATTTTGGGAATAGGTTGCTCGGTTCTTCTCCAAAGCCTATAGCACCTGGTGTTCCCAGGCAGTCTCCCATCCAAGGACTAATCAGGCTGACCCTACTTATCTTCTGAGATCTGACAGGATTGGACACCACAGTGGTATGGCTACAGGCCCACAGTAGTACAGCTGCAGGCAAGAATAAAATTGTTGCCCAGGCTATCCTCAAACTCATGATCCTCCTTCCTCATCCTCCACAACTGTTGGTTATCGGTGAGCAACATATCGACCAGTCTCTAGTCATTAGGGAAATGCAAATCAAAACAACAATAAGATTCCATCACTCCAGTAAGAATGGCCAAGATCAACAAAACAAATAATAACAAATGCTCATGAGGACACAGAGAAAAAGGAACCATTTTGCACTGCCAATGGGATTGTAAGTTAGTTCAGTCACTTTTGAAATCAATATGGAGGTACTTTAGAAAACTAAGAATAGAACTGCCGTATGGCCTAGCTATACCAGTCCTGGGAATATACCCAAAGGCAGACAAGTCATCATACTGCAAGGATATCTGCACTTTCATATTTAAAGCAGCACTCTTCACAATTGCAAGGATATGGAATCAACCGAGATGTCCATCAACAGAGGAGTGGATTGAAAAATTGTGTTATATATACACACTTCAATATTACTGATCAATAAAAAAGAATGAAATTATGTCATTTGCAGCAAAATGGATGGAACTGGAGAACATCATCTTAAGAGATCTAACCCAGTCCCCAAAAGAGAAATACCATATATTCTCACTCATATGTGTGAGCAATATCTAACTTTAAGAAAAATAGCTATAGTATACCTACACACACATATACATATATAGATATAGATAAATAAACAATCACAGCTATCTAAGAAGGGAAAATACCAGCAGATCAGAAAGAAGGGGAAGGCAGTTAGCACATGTGAGCAGAGTTTGGCTAAAGGGGAAATGGGAGGGGAAATATTGTAGAAGGTTAAAGAAGGAAAGGAAAATCTCAAAATACAGGATGCAGCTACATGAATACATCAAAAAATCAATGAAGTTACAATCCATGATGGCATATGATTTTCATTGCATATTAATTAAAACTCCTACTTTTTTTCTTTTTTCTTCTTCAGATTATACTGTTCTGTAAATTATGTAAGATGTTGAGAATACAAGCAAAATGATTTAATAGCTGCATAATTGATATTGTAAATGTCTTATAACTCTGTACCCCACTAATGTTTATAAATAAAAAAAGAAAAAATGTTCTAAGAATATTATAGTAAATTTCAAAGTATCAATTATAACAGAAAATCCAATAACATCAAATATATTTTTATCATAGTAAAAAAGTTTTAAGACAAGTGAGTACCCAACTAGTATTCTGTTCTCTGGCTGCTGAATTTTAGCAGAACAGAGACATGCAACTAAGACTAAACCCAGAGATAAGAACCTTTAAAAAATATTTTGCAGAGAAATGACAGTGATTAACAGTTTCAATTCAAAGCACTTATCTGCTAGCAATAAGGGAAAATTAAGAACAAAGCAGAAATTCCTAGATTTTTACAAAAGGAATAATTAAGCCAAGTAAATGTTCACTTTCAAAAAGAAAGATGTCAGCCAAGTATATAATCAGAATACCATAGGTACTTCCACATGTCAACAAATCTTGAAAATGCTTTTACTACAGAGTAGCTAGAATCCACCTAGTGGTATTTGAGTACTACTTGTGCCCATGGGAGCATAAAACATCTTTACAAACTATATATTTCCATCTCACATTCATTTTAAGAGAGATCAATACTTTTTGTTCCAAAGCTATTGTGAGCCTGAGCCAAGAAAAATGTCAGTCTTGCTCAGGTTGGCAGAAGAAAATGGGCATTTCTTTCACAGCAATTAGCAGAATAGAATTAGCACCAATGAACTCACAGATAAAAGCTACAGAGGTGGTTCTCTGTTAGCACATTCAATGGCAATTACCTTTCTGGCTCAGGTCAGCTTTCCTTTTAGTTTGGAGAAGGCAAAATTTCAAGTTCAATGCCTAGCCAAGAATAAAGGTGTAAGTTTCCTGACACAATTCAAAAATCCCATAAATATAGGGCTACTTTTCCCCCAGTGAAAAATTTATAGTTGTAAGTCCAATAACTAGTAATATCACATTGGCATCAACTATTTGGCAAGTAGGCTGTCCTGGAAATTTCTCAAGGGTAGAAATCCTCTTGTGGACAAACACATGAAGATAGAATTCTACCATAGTTTGTTGCTTTCTAGTATTTTTAATTCTAAATAAAACAAATACTTGTTCATAAGAAAATTTTCTTCTTATTTGCCAAGTAAATATATTTATTAAATGAGTTATAAGTTCTCTTTAATTATAATGAACCAAGCATTTACCACTTGTTGTTGTTGTTACGTGCCATCAAGTCCAACCCACAGCAACCCTACATACAACAGACGAAACACTATTGACGTGTTTCTCTGTTATTCATAGGGTTTTCAATGACTGATTGCTTTTTGGGAGCGGGTTGCAGGGTCCTTCTCCCACGCCTACAGCACCTGGTGTTCCCAAGTCTCCCATCCAAATACTAACCAGGTTTGACCCTGCTTAGTTAGCTTCCAAGATCTGACGAGATGGGACACCACAGTGGTAGGGCTGCAGGCTTACCACTTACACAAAGGCCAAAATCACTATAAAACAAAAATAAGTAATCTAATGAAAAACTGTGACTGCCTTTAGCTCAGTTGGTAGAGCACAGCTCTGCAGTCTCTGACATCCTGAGTTTGATTCCCAGCACCACAAAAATGGGAGAAGGACGTGGCAACCCACTCCCAAGGCAATCCCGAAACAACAACAACAATTAAAAACTAAAGAGAATTATACTAATGAATTTAGGTTACACTTCAGTAACAAATGGGCCCAAAAAGCTAGGCATGGTGGCACACTCTGTAATCTCAGCACTTGGGAGCCTGCAGTAGGACAACCATGAGTTCAAGGCCAGTGTGAGCCACACAGAGAGACTTTGCCTCAAAACAAACAAGCAACCCCAAAGACAAATGGACCCAATAACAAAGGCTGATTTCTCATTCACATGATAAAATCAGCCTAGAATTTATTTAGTTCATCTTCTTCCCTCCTGAATCATATAGATTTTTATTATATATATTTTTTCTATGGGCCATCTTGGGTTCAAATCTGAGCCCTGCTGCATACTGGAGATATATATATATATATATATATATATATATATATATATACACACACACACACATATATACATATAATATGGTATAATGTTAAAATTACTTTGTGTGTGTGTGTGTGTGTGTGTGTGTGTGTGTGTGTGTGGTACTGAGGGATTGAACCCAGAGTGCCCCACCACTGAGCTGCAATGCAAGCCTCTTTTTTATTTTTTATTTTGAGTCAAGGTCTCACTAAGTTGCACAGGCTGCCCCTGGCCTCAAATCCTCAATCCTCCCACCTCAGCCTCCAGAGTCCCTTGGATTACAGGTGTGCACCATGCACCTGGCTCCTTTTATTCATTTAAAAAAATGTATATTAACTTTGGAGGGATGGGAGTGTGGAGACTATAAGCCAGGTGTGCATGTAGAGGAAGGATTCTTACCTTCCAGCAATTCATAGCCTACAATACTTAAAAAGGAATCATACTAGAGATATCTAATTTTAATTACAGAGGATAAAATTAGAAGCACTCCATCACTGAATGTATGCAGTTATTTGAGGAAGAGAAAGGAATGAGGCAAAGATTCTCAAATAGCTGCACTCTAGAACCAACCAACATGGCCTCAATGTTGTTGTTAGGTGCCATGGAGCCAAGTCCAACTCATACTGACCCTGTGTACAACAGAATGAAATATTCCCCAACACTGTGTCAAGCCCATAAGGCACTCTGTCAGAGATTCTTTGCTGTTCATAAGGTTTTCAATGGCTGATTGCTTCAGGATTGTTTCAGGAGGGGGCTACCAGGTCCTTCCTCCATTTTTTCGGTGCTGAGGATCAAACCCAGGGCCTCAGAGAGTACAGAGGGGCAACCTACCAACTAAGCTAAACCTCAGCCTCAATGCTCCCTTGAGGTTGACTTTAGACAGGTATCTTCCTGAACTTAGCCCCAGACTTCCCTTTTCTTAGAGCATTTAATTTTGGAAAATTTGCAATTTCAAATGCTTTCCATCAGCTTGAGATGTAAATCTTCAACAACCCAATAATGTCTTTCTTTAGGACTTGGGAGCAATCCCATTGAAATGTAATCATCAAGAAAGACAGCAAGCACTCCTATCTTACAGTCTGTTGTAGGAAAGGAGCCTACTTTCATAAAGCACCTGATAGTCAATGTAGAAAGACTAATCACATAGACCAGTTTCTTCCTTACCTGTGCCAGTTCTTCTCCAATAGCCTGCCCCACTGCTCTTGCCTTTTAATTCAGCAGAGATGAGTTCAGTCTCTCTCCTTTATTGCAATAGTATATCTCCTCCATTGTGACAATTTTGAATAAAGCCTCTTTTTTGTCCTGTTCAATTTTCCTTTTACACATTAACCTGGGGAGCTTTAACAATGTCTGGTATCTTGTTCCACCACTCACATGAGATCCTCATTTATTTGGACTAAAGTATAACATATATATTGGGAGTTTGGGAAACTTTGCTCTTGATTGTAACATTCAACCAGGGCTGAGAAACACTGAAAAACAAGTTCTGAAATGTATTATCTGAGGTGTCAGACTTAGGATATATGAGGAGAAGTACCATTAATGATTCCATATGGAAAGTGTAGTGGGCATCACTGGTTACCTAACTGAAATCTATTCTCTTATTCTTCCTAGAGAACCTTAATGTTGTAAAGGTGTTTACCTCTTCCTCATGAAACCCATGTGATACACTTCAGGTGAGTTCAACATGTTTCCAACATGAGAAGGTAGGTCCCAATTAATTTAAATCCATACTGGTGATTGCATTTCTTTGACTGGAGTGGTTCAGGACAGGTCATATCTAATTTTTAGCCATTGAAATTTAAGCAGAGTTTTGTCTGCCCTTTCTGGGGTAGAAGATTCCTTTTTCCAAAAAGCCTTATTCTGAAACCTTCCTTGTTGTCCAGAACAAGAGATGCCAGTTCTCTTTTCCTCCTGTTATAAATAGGCAAGGAAGCCTGTGGACATAATTACTCTGTGCAGCCATTTTATAAACATTCATTCAACAATACCCCACAGATATTTATTTGGGCACTGATTACGTCCTAATGACTATTGTACGGACTTGGGATATACTAATGAATTACCCAGAAAGTCTTGCCCCATGGAGTTTACTTTCTATCAGAGAAGAAAGATAATTATCAATAATAATAAATTGATAAAAGATGTAAGTTAGAAGGTGGTAGCTAAAACAAAAGGGAGAGAGAGTATTGGATTAAGAATTCCCAGCCATAGGTTGCCTAACTAAAATAATCAGAATAAATCTGTGAAACCTATGCAGACTTGAAGGAGATGATGGAATTAGGTAAATTCTATGTAGAGGAAACAGATAGGTCAAAGGCCCTAAACAAAGGCATAGGATAAAGGTCAGTGTACCTGGAACAGAGCCTAGAAGACAGATCAGTAGTAGAGGGAGATGAAGTTACAGGGGCAAGAGATTGGCAGAGCACCATAAAGGCTCTGTATTTATTCCAGTCTTTGGCTCTAACTTTGGTTGCCACAGGGAAATCTTTATTTAAGATTAAGTTATGGTATTCATGCAGCAGAGCAGAAAGACAACAACAAACAAACAAAACCAAAAATGAAACTGGGTCTTTGATGGAAGATTGAGCTTCTAAATCTACCAGGCTTGAAACTTGCTCGGCTTCTGTATTGCCTGTTCATGAAGTAACAAATTTCCTCACTCTTAAATCAGAGTTAAATTTCTACTTTTTGAAGTTGGACCTGACCTAACTGAAAAAGTTTTAGCCTAAATTAAATAAGAAAAAGTAAACCTTCTTCTCAACAATTCTTCATTTTAACAAAGACCAATAAAATGAAATGGCTTAAATTAGTTGAGGAAAAGCTATGCTAGGCATAGGAAAGAACTTTAGGACAAAAATGTACTGAGTTTCAATCATGAAGAATATTATTTTATTTTTCAATAAAATATATGTTCATTTACTCAAAGAAAGAACATACAGTCACAGGATAAATTGCCGTTGTTTATGAAAATTATGTTAACTTGAAATCTTATTTCATAATGTTAATGAAGGAATGAGGGCTGGGGTTTAGCTCAGTTGGCAGAGTGCTGCTCTGAAAGTTCTGAGTCCCTGGGTTTAATTCCCAGGAATGCAAATGGGAGGAGGACCTGGCTGCTCATTCCCTAAACAATCTCAATACCAAAACCCTCAGCCATTGAAAACCCTATGAATAGCAGAAAAGCAGTGACATAGTGCCCCTGGGCATGGCACCCTGCAGGAGAGTGTTCATTCTGTTGTATATACAGTTGCACAATGGTAAAGGGAAGATACCAATTTAAAAATATGTGATCTTCTGATATTAAAAATGAAAATGGTATGAATTTTCTCTGGGAAATCCTTAGAATAGATTTCTCTTTGTAATTTATAATTTCAACAAATATTTGCTGAGAACTCAAAAATAGGTACTCACTTGATGAATTAAATGGTAGAGTGAAAGTCAACATACTGCTTATCAATTTCCTAGCTATTATTTCATTAATATTTCAAAAATATATTCAAAACACATATTTGTGTCTTATTATGTTACTGAGCTTTTTGATTATAAATGACAGGAAGAGGGCAGGAAGTAGAGGACAAGGAAAAACTCACCGATCCAACAGTTTGGCATTAGTATGTTAATATGGTTAGAATAGCTAATGCATATAAGGCATTCAGCCTGATATGAGAAGATGTTGTTGTTTAAAATACTGACCATTCTTAATGTGTTATGTGATATGAAAGAAGTAAAATCAGTTATCTAGGCTTTTGACATACATAGCAAAGAATGTAAGATTCTCCTTTCCAGGAAGTAGAAAATAGACTATTATTTCAGAGGATTGTTGTGGGATGATTAACCCATAAACCTGGTACAGCAGAGAAAAAAAACAAACAAACCACACACCATGTTTTTTGGCCACAGTGGTCATTAGACCAGATTTTGTTCTAACTCTACTACCGTGGGACTTCAGCCAAGTCAGATCATTCTGAAACTGAATTTGCCTATCCTTTTCAAAGTAGCCATATAAATTGGGTGCAGTGATGCAGGCCTGTAATCCCAGCAACTTGAGACACTGAGGCAGAAGGTTCTCAAATTGGAGGCCAAAAGCAGCCTGTGCAATTTAACAAGACCCTATATCAAAATAAAAATTTTAAAGGAGCTAGAGGTGTAACTCAGTAGTAGAATGCTTGCCTAGAGTGTACGAGGCCCTGGGTTCAGCCCTCAGCACTGAAAAAAAATTTTAAATAAAAAAAATAAAAAAATAAAAAATAGACATACAGCCGGACGCGGTGGTGCATGCCAGTAATCCCAGCAGTGGCTCAGGAGATGGAGGCAGGAGGATCGCAAGTTGGAGACCAAAGGTAGTCTGCGTAATTTAGCGAGACCCTGTCTCAAAAAGTAAAAAAAAAAAAAAAAATGGGCTGAGGGTGCAGCTCAGTGGTCCAGCACTTACAAAGCATGCACGTGTGAGGCCCTGATTTCAACCCCCAGTATGGCAAAAAAAAAAAAAAAGAAAAGAAAAAAATGTAGACATACAAATAAGGATTTTATTCAACTGTTATAAGTGAGATAATACAATTAAAGGTATTTTGTATGATGGAAAGGAACATAAGTAAATGAGGTGGTATTTTTAGCCTATCATATTTTACCTTGTGTAATTTGTTAAGAATTCTCAGCTCCAAGTACAAATATGAAATTGGTTTAGTTTTTTCCAAAACTTGATTTCAGCTCTGCTTTGTTGAAAGAATAGACATCTTGAATAAAGTTCAAACTTCCAAATTTCTTTCCATTATGGAACTATAGCAGTCCTCTTCATAACTGTTGATAATTCTTCCCTAATCCCAACCTTGAGCTATGATACTGGCTGTTTTCAAGGAAGAGATCACGGTTACATGATATTCTTCCCAGCCCACTTTTCAAGGCTTAACTCCTTTAGGGGAGGGAACTAGGATGAGATTGAGTGACAGAGGCATCTGCTGATGTGAGCTAATCTGGTATTGCTCCTAGGAGATGGCTTTGGTCTTCTGTAGTTCATTCTGGCGATGTGGTGCTGGTGATCTTTGTGGTTAGGTATATAGTTGTTTAGGCTTGACCTAGTACTCTTGGTGAATGAAGTTCTCAGAGAAGTACTATAGCCTTTAGTCTAGAAACTAGCACCAAATCCTCATTTCTTCTTACAGGGGATGGAATCTTCTCACATGATCTGTCACCAGTACCCATCTTGACAACCCTATAGTGTTTTTCCTTCTTGTAATACCCTTTCTCCTGCACACAAAATCACAGGAAGTATTTTAGCAATCACATCTACAAAATAACTTCACAGCAACATCTAGACTAGTGTCTGACCAAACTAGGCACCATAGCCTAGCCATTTTGATGCATAAAATTAACTATTACAAGTGTCCAATAATTCATAACATGTATCATAGCTCTTAATTAGTTAATTTTATATTTAAAATATCTAGTTTTTACAACAACCGCAGAAAGCATAATTCTTTCTTTGTCTTTACTTATTGTACAGATGAGAAATGTCAGAAAGGATTAAGTACCTGAAATCACACAGGCAGATATGGTACTTCAGCCCTGGTCCTCAGAAAGACCCATACTTTCGCTTCTACCATCAATTCCTGCCAATGAATATTTGGTGATTGATTGATTCATTGATCAAAAATTTATTCCAGTCATTCTAATTTAGAAATATAATTTAAAAAAGAATAATTAAATTAGTAGTAAACCTACTGTTATGGCTTGGATCTAAATGTTCCCCTAAGTTCATATGTTTAAATGTTTGGTCCCCAGGTGGTGGCGCCATTTGGTGAGGCTATGTGACTTTGGGAGATGGGACTCTAGCTGAATGAAGCAAGTCACTGGGGGTGGGCCTCTGGAGGTTTTTGCCTAGAACCTTGGTTCTGGTCACTCTCTCTGCTCTCTGCTTCCTGATCGCTAAAATATGTGGGTTTTTGACAAGGGTCCTGCCTGCTGTTGCCCCATTGCCATTATGGACTGAACCTCTAATCATGAACCCCTGATAAATATTTGCTCCTATAAGTTTGCTTCAGTCAGTGTCTTTGCCACAGCAACATACTGACTGACTAATACACTAACTTTACCATGGGGTTAAAGAGAAAAAGGAAATTTCATTGGCTTGGAGAGTAGCTGGATTTAGCTTAAATTACAAAGATAAAATTTGAAGAATTTTAACATAATCTTCTTAAATAAAATTCTAAACACCAAAAAAGATGTATTTCTGATTGTCTCCAAATTTCTTAATTATTTGGTACATATATTATCATTTGAGCTCTACATCCAGGGAACATTTATTAATAACAGAGAGAATGTTTTCATAAAAGATACTTCCCATGGCTCAATTGAGTTGAAGTTGCTACAATATCCTTCTCCAACTACACAGGAAATCTAAACTTAAACAACTGTGCTTGCTTCCCTTGGAGAAAAAATTGTTTTGTTATTTTAGATTAATACTTGCCCCCAGGTTTACCTCATTCATTTTTGTTGTTGATATCTGTAAAAGTTTTAAATTGTGCTACTGTTTCTGCTCTGAGCTTGTCTGGAGAAAGGGGAACAGATTTTATTAATTCAAATAGCAGAAAAACTGAAGAACCAAATAAGAACTAAACGAGATGTCAGCTGGCAAAGATGACTAATGCATGCCCACATTATTACTGCACAAAAACAGAATAGTTTGTACTGAGAGCTGTAATCATTGGGATTGTCTCAGTGCTTCAAAAACCAGAAACAAATCACCCGTTGGGCAGACCTCTGGATTCTGGCCTCTTCAGCTGTCCCTAAATAATTGCTCATTTCAAGTGGAGAGTAAAGGTAATGCTCCTGGTTGCTCATTTGTAAAAGGAAAATACCATTGTTGTATGTTTCAGGTAATTGGATCTGGGCTTTCACAAATGAATACTTTGACATTCCTGGTTTTAAAAAAAAACCCACCAAATATTTAATACTTAAGGACTAATAAACACTAGCATTCCTCAGGGGCTCCAACACTATCATGGGATAACTTTACATTCCATATTCTCAGGTCACTTAAGAACCCAGGTGATTTTGTGTACTACCTGATTTTGCTTACTTTGACTCAAGGGAAATGGGATTCTTTGATTTAAAAATAAAAGTAAAAGAAATTAAATGCTTAAGGTTCCAAGAGTTTCTTTTTAAATAAGCTTAAATGGTAACACATGCCTCAAGATCTTTCTTAAATTAGAATTTTCTTATTATTTTGCAAACATATTTGAAACTCATAGAGATCCACTAAAAAGAATGTAGCTGGGCACAGTGGCACATGCCTGTAATCCCAGCAGCTTGAGAGGTAGAGGCAGGAGGATCACAAACTCAAGACTAGAGGGAGTCTGTGTAATTTAGCAAGACCCTGTCTCAAAAAAAAAAAAAAAAAGGGCTGGGGGTGCAGCTCAGTGGTCCAGGATTTGCAAAACAGGTAAGCACAGGACCTGGGTTCAACCTTCAGTACCACAAATAGATAAATAAATAAATAAATAAATAAATAAATAAATAAATAAATAAATTTTTAAAATAAAATGAAATAAAAAGAGTGTATTATCAGAGCATCAGAGACGGGACATTATGACAGAACTTGATTGAGTTTCTAAACATGTATATTCTAATATTATCTCTGTTATACAAGAATGTCAGTTTGCATGTTTGAAAACAAACACCATGTCCCTCCAGAATTCTATGAGGTTAAAGTGTAATACTCAACTTTGTTGTTAGCTGCCGTCAAGTCGGTGTTCACCTCATAGCGACCTTGCATACAACAGGTGAAACAGTATTGTTAGAGCCTCTCTGCTATTCATAGGATTTTGCTAAAGATCATTCAAAAGCAACTGCAATAGTATATTAACAGGGAACTGATGGAAAATCAAGGTGGATTCAGAAAAAGGCATGGAACCATGGACATCATTGCTGATGTCAGATGGATATTAGCCAAAAGCAGAGAATATCAGAAAGATGTCTATCTGTGTTTTATTGTTTATTCAAAGGCCTTTGACTACATGGATCACAACAAATTATGGAAAATATTGCAAAGCATGGTAATACCTAATTGTACTTATGAGGAATCTGGACCATGAGGCAGTTCTTCAAACAGAACAAGGAAACATAACCTGGTTTAAAATCAAGAAAGGTGTGCATCTGGGCTATATCCTTTCACCATACCTCTTCAATCTCTGTGCTGAGCAAATCATTTGAGAAGCTGGACTTTGTGAAGAAGATCATGTCATCAGGATTGGAGGAAGACTCATTAACAACCTGCACTGTGCAGATGACACAACTTTGCTTGCTGAAACTGAAGATTTGAAGCATTTACTGATGAAGATCAAAGACCATAGCCTTCAGTATGGATTGTGCCTCAACATCAAGAAAACAAAAATCCTTACAATGGGGTCAGTAAGCAACTTCATGATTAATGAAGAAAAGATTGAGGTTATCCAATATTTTGCTTTATTTGGTTCTACAATCAATACCTGTGGAAGCAGCAGTCAAGAAATCAATACACATTGTATTGGGAAAAGTTTTTTCAAAGTGTTAAAAAGTAAAGATATCATATTGCAGATGAAGGTGCCCCTGATTGGTGCCATGATATTTTCAGTTGCATCATATGCTTGTGAAAGCTGGATATTGAATAAAGGGGACAGGAGAAAAATTAATACTTTTGAATTATGGTGCTGGGGAAGAATATGGAATATACCACGGACTACCAAAAGAACCATCAGATTGTCCTAGAAGAAGTGTAACCAGAGTGCTCCTTGGAAGCAAGAATGGCTAGACTACATGTTACATATTTTGGACATGTTGTCAGGAGGGATCAGTCCCTGGAATAGGACATCATGTTTGGGAGAGCAGTGGGCCCATGAAAAAAAGGAAGACCCTCAACTAGATGGATTGACTGTACCAATAAGCTTAAACATTAAAAGGATCATGTGCGTGGCACAGTGCTGGAGAGTGTTTCATTGTGTTGTACATAGGGTTGCTATGAGTAAGACCTGACTCAATGGCTCCTAACAGCAGCAACAACAATATGCTTTATAAGGGCCCAGCCTGTTCATTGAAGCCTTCTGATTACATCTGAGATGAGAAAAGACATGTGAAAAGTTTCTCTCAAATTTTATACAATCAGTTATTTCTTGAAAGACTTGAATGATTAGTCCTTGAAAGAATGAAGTTTATTATCAGATAATGAGGAAGTTACTTTCTTCATAGAAGGGTATAAGATTTAATCAAGCCTTTGTTGAATCATTTGGTTCTTTATCTTTTAAAATCAATATGTCACAATCCCAGTCCTAGAAATCTCTTTTGCTCCTATTAAGAAAAATGCATTGAGACAACCTATACCTCATAATGAGCCTTTGCATTCTATTTGGGTAGAATGGGATGGCAGCAGAGCACAAGAGGGAATTCAATAATTTTGAGATATATGTTCTATTGTACCTGTCATCTTTTTGGAGGTGTCAAAATATTTATAATTGGTCATTACTTTTATACCTGAGGAACCTCTACTGTAGCAGGGTATGAGAAAATCCAAATTGTTTGAGCTGTAGGGAAATAATATCCTTCTAGTAATTCACCTGAACTGTCAGTGGAGCTGAACATGTTATCTTGAGGGGAAATTTGGCCTCTGATTCTTCAAATTATCCAGTTCATTTGTTTTTTTCAGTCATGTTGTCAGTTTTCCTTAAGGGCTAGTTTATATGTCGAGGGCTTCAATGTGAATAGAATAGGGAAATCTTTCACGGGCTGCTGGAAGAGCCATTAAGGGAAAAATGTACACACCTCACAGGACTTAACAAATAGGCTCTCTTGGTACACATTTCCTCAATCATGAGTTTACTCCTGCTCTTTTAAAGTAAAAGGTAAAAGAGTCAATATGTTGTTTTCAAAAGTGAGCTACAAGAACATAGCAAAATGAAAGGAGAGGTCAAAGTCCAATGGCAATAACTATGAAATGGAGATAATTGATGAAGGGCAAATGATTAGCAGGTGTCCTGCACAGCTGTACTCTCAGCACAAGGGTCCACAGCAGGCAAGTGTCAAAATGTTGAAAATGAGTTTCCTGATCAAATGACCACAACAAGAAAATCATAGCCAAGGAACCCAGTGGGAAAATGCTTCTAATTCCACTTGAACAGTATACTTGATGAAGGATTTTAATCAAGCATAAGCAGATACACCTGGGCTCTCTTATCTCTCAGAGACACAACCATGATGTCCCAAAGAAATGATAAATGACTTTTTTTGATCAGCCATTGGCTTGGTGTATCTGTATACTAACTCCCTCATTGAAAGAGGCTAAGTGTTTATTATTTTGTATGTCATTATAGATCTTGGTTACAGTTTTAAGAACTGCTTCAAATAGATGAGAAAATAATTATTTTATTTTTAGAAATGGCATTTTGGTTTTATATTCTAACACATATAGATATATCTATACTTTTTCTTGGCATAACATCAAGTAACAAAAACCATAAACAGTAACACATTTTACATGATAAATGTCCATTTCTTGTCTTCTTTTTTTTTTTTTACATGGGACTAAACTTGAATCTTTCCAGGGAAAATCCAAGTTTATTTCTTCAGTGGAAAAAGAGACCTTCTCATCACTAGCCTCATGACTGCTCTTGGGACACAGAGTTAAAGAAATTTGAGGTGGGAGAGAACATTATCTGAAGATAATCATTTAGTGCAATAGTAGGGTTTTCGCCCAATTTTATTTCTGAGTGTTGACTAGTACTTTTGAAGAAACAAACTAACCAGCTGAGAAAGTAGTCTAAAGATCTCTAGCCAACTGCACATCAATTTATAAAAATGCTGCAATTTTCTAGCTTGCTACATATACTTGTTTGTTCTTTTCTTGGAATTCTGCCTAAATTAAATACATAAAGCTTAGAATATCTCCTACTTTAGCTATTAGAAGATATTCCTCTATCAGTAATCTTTGTGACTTATATTAGTTTCATAAGGCTGTTAAAATTTTCCACAAATTGGGTGACTTAAAACAAAATAAATCTACTCTTTCCACAGTTCTGGAGGCCAGAAGTCTGAAATCAAGACGTGAGTAGTACTATGTCTCTAGAGGAGAATTCTTACTTGCCTTCTACTAGCCTTATTCTTCTAGTGGTCCTAGGCATTCCTTGGCCTGTGACCACCTAAGTCCAGTCTTTGCTTCCATTTTTTCACGTTGTTCATTTCTGTGTCTGTGTTTTCTCCTTTTCTGTCTCTTATATGACCACTTGTTATAGGATTTAAGGGCTACTCATGTAATGTAGGTTGAGTTCATCTGAAGATCTTTAATTATATTTGCAATGACCTTTTTTCCAAGTAAGGTAATAATCAGAGGGCCTAGGTATTACAATATAATCATATGTTTGCACTCGTTGTTAGGTGCCGTGGAGTCAGTATCCGACTCATAGCGACCCTACATACAACAGAGGAAACACTATTGTCAGTGCTTCTTTGCTGTTCATGGGGTTTTCAATGGCTGGTTGTTTTTGGGGGGTGGGTTGCCGGGTCCTTCTCCCAAGCCTACAGCACCTGGTGTTCCCTGGCGGTCTCCCATCCAAGGACTATCCAGGCCCAACCCTGCTTAGTTTCCAAGATCTGATGGGATTGGATGCCACAGGGGTACAGTGGCAGACTTACATTAATTATGTGACACAAAAAGGGGGAGATACTGGATATTATCTAAGGACAGCATAGAGAAAAGGAAAGGAGGCTGAGAAAATACAAGATGTGTATGACAGAATTAATTAGTGTGCATAGTTCCAAAGAAAGAAGCATTTTTCTGCTCAAAAACAAGATTTATCAAGAATCCAAGATATTCATTCCTTTATATTAGGTGTTAGAACAGGAAGATGACAGACTACAGACCACAAACTCAGAATGTCATAATTTATTTGAAGTATAACTTTCTCCAAAGTTTATCCTCTTTTGTCTCAGTTTTCCTTTTTGGTAATTGTGAATGTCAATTATTTTCCTCTTAGAAAATTACACACATTAATTAAGCCAGTGGGAAGCCATGTAAGCTCAGTTCATCCCATACTCATTTGAAGATCACCTTTACAGACATAAACCAAAGATCTGAGAGTCCTTTCAGTAATCTTATGAAAATAATTGCAATCAAGATGATTAATCTCTGACTTTTTGGTCAGGGACTTTAATATTTCAATATAAGCTATTCTAAATATAGACCATCCATAGTGATATTAATTATAATAAGATTTCTTGAGAGTGTAAATCAGGTGTCTCATAAAATCATTCAGGTTCATTACTTTCAAAATTTACACAGAATAAAATTTCATAGAAATGCAGTATGCTGTAACTGATCTTGTTTTCAAGAACAAGTAAGATGTTCATAGTAGAGGAATATATTTATACGCTACCTACAATAAAAATTCAATGTAAAATTATAGAGCAAACAGGAATATAGAATCTATTAAGGTATTTACTAAAAGAACTTCTAAAAACTAATTAATGCCTGCTTTATGTCTCCCTTCAGGCTATTGTGTAAAAAGAGATATGCACTAAAAAGCCCTCTATTTGATAACATAATGCCAAGTGTGCACTATTTATAGCATATTTACTATTACCAGAAAATTTCTTGCATTTTTATGAATTTGGGGTGTTTAAAGGAATATTTATATTTTAGGAAATGATAACAACCCTTGGATACGGAACTATATGGGTTGCTCTATCTCAATGGACAGGTGTTTCTTAATATTTCGCTTTGTTATCCAACATTCACATACATAAGCCCACACATACATAGCTTCCATTCTAATTTTAAAGAGATAATGTTTGTAATAGCTATTCTTGGAATAAAAATAAGAAAAGATGGGGAGGGAGCTATCAGTGGAAAAAGGCAGTAATGGAGTTAATCACCATGTAATAAAAACACTGAGACTTAAGTAAATGTCAGTTGACAACCAAAATAGGAGGCAACGAATATCATGGTTAGAGAAATATATAAGAAAAGAGTCAATTTGAGAGACTATTAGAGAGTCTAAAACATATGGCCAATTCAGGTGCTGAATCAGACTGGGACAGATCCCAAGATTTTCTAATGCCAATATTTTAAAAATACAAATAAACATTACTGCAAAAAAAGTTGTAAATAAAAAAAATAAAACCAAGAATTCATCCTGAGCATCACCGTCTTAGCAAAAATAGCCATTTGATTTCATTCTTCTCCTTTTCATTCCTATAATTGTTTAAGATAGGCAACAATTTTTCACTATATAGATATTACATTTAATAATATGGTATGTACATGTTTCTTTTTAGCTGTATAAAACTTTATTCTTTTGAAGTATCAAACACTTAATTGAGTTAATAATGCAAAATTTAAATGATTATATTTGAGTAGAAATATAAGCAGTTTCCATTTGGTCAGTATATCATAAACCAATCTATTTTGAAAAAAATCCTTTAGAAGGTAAGATTCCCAAATACTATTTTTTTTTAAACTTAGGACTGATACTACTTGCAACTATGGACTTCATTTGTGACATAATTTTTCTCTTGAACACATTAAAGACTTATTTGTCATTCAGCCTATATGTTTTGGTGACTCTACTTAAAGTAATATTAACTTGGAAAAACAATAATAAAAAATTAAAAACATATGGCAATTAAGGATCAATATTTCAAGTCACCAGAAAAAAATTGTACAACAACATCATTGTAATTTTGAATGGAACTAAGTGTTTTGAAGAAAATAAAATATGAACATATGAATAAGAGTGATAAAATGCTAGAGATGAATTTTAGGTGAAGAATTGTTGAGGAGAAACTTAACTTTTTCCTTCTTCAAAGCATAATCTCCAGCTTTTCACATCTACCTTCTCAATTTAAAAAATTCATGTCAGCTGGACTTTTTTTGTACCCTTTTGCGTGCAGAAAAATAAAAAATATTAAATAGCCCAACCAGGACTACTCATTCAGAATTCGAAGTGAATCAGTGTTGATGACTGTAGTTCCTTGGGGAAATGTTTTAAGAATAATGATGACTAAGAGTAAAGTCTTTTCTACTTTCTCACCTCTTACATTTTATTAGAAGCTGTTCCTTCACAGCTGCCAGCTACAGATGGGATGAGTAGGGAATGACTTTTTCTTTGAATTTATCTCGTCGTTACCAAAGCACCGTGCCTGGGTGAAGCAAAAACCACTTGAAGTACAGGTTAAGTGGTTACTCTTCTCCACATTTAAGTGATGAGATTATTAAGGAGTGCCATATCTAAATGGATCTTAGTGTCAAAATTGGAATTAAGTATTCCAGTCTTTTATATCTTATAATAAGTGCCTTTCCCATCATGACTTTTCAAGTCATAGTAATTTCCTAGCTCGGTAGAATCATTACTAAAATTAAATTGCATTTGGATTTTTAACTGCCTGAGACCAACCTTTAGCCTGTGTCCTACAACCTAGTACTAATGTTTACTCATAGTCTCATTGCAAATTTCAAGTTGTTTTGATATGTGTCTTTTTCTTTTTAATTATGTCAACAATCTAACCTCTATTTAGAAACAGAAAACTAAGGATGGATTGTCCTTTTCTTTTCTTACTTGATTTCCCATTTTGTAGCTAGAAGGTTTGGCTGAGTGGCACTGTGTTACTCTGGCATTTGACCATAAGCAGGTGTGCAACAGAAACAAATATTTCATGCCATGCGAGGAACAGGAGAGGGCTTGGGCTTGTGCTACCAGGATGAGTGCCAGAGCTGCTACTGAAGGCCTTAGCATCTCTTATGACTTCATCGCATGGAAGTTATGATAATTTTCATACCTGGCAAGGTATTTGGGCTAAATGAAGTCTCTTTTGACAGGCTTCCACCATCCCCTTAATTGTCTGCCCTGAGCAGAACAGTCTCTGTTCTTCAAATGTTTCACATGGACCTTCGATGTCAGTATGTGTTGTGGTATTTAGAGCAACTTTTGTGATTTGAGTAGGACTAAGAGAGAAATAACATGGTTCTCATTCATACCTGTGCGGCTTAGAGTTGTACAAAATGTGACTCTCCGAAAGAAGCTCCACATTTGGGCCCAAGAGAACAATAATAATCACTCTGATGGCTGGGGATGTAGCTCAGTGGTAAAGCATATGCTTAGCATGTTCAAGGCCCTGGGTTTGATCCTCAGCACCCAAAATCATCACCATCACCATCATCATCACCATCCTCATCATCATCCCCACCAACACTCTGAATGAACAGGAGTTTAATGGAGTAGATTAGCAAGATCTGGAGTGGAGGAAATATGATTTTAGAAAGTATGTCTCTAGGTTATTCCTAGTCAGACAGGTCAGTTCTGTTCCCTACCATTTCACACATATCCCTGTGAAGAGCCTGGGGTTGGGGAAGGGAGAGGACACTTTGGCATTGAAGAACAGTTTGGGTCACCATAGGCTAGAGCTGCAAAACTCTATGGGGGATACCATCAAAACTAACTCACCAGTAGGAAAACCTGTACTGAGGAAGAACCCAGAGATCCTGAACAAAACAAGCAGGAGAGTGATAAAGAGTATGTAAAACCTACACCCCAGCTCATTCCTGTAATTCCAGCAACTCCAGAGTTAGAGGCAGGAGGCTCACAAGTTCGAGGCCAGAGACAGCCTGTGTAATTTAGCGAGACCGTGTCTCAAAATTAAAAACAATTTAAAAGTGGCTAGGTTGCATCTCAATGATAGAGAACTTATCTAGTATGCAGGAGGCCTTGGGTTCAACTCCCAAGTATTGCAAAAATAAATAAAATTGTGCCACTGGCTCAGGTAGATGAAATGTGCAGTAGTTATGCAGCACCCAAGGACAGCAGAAGAAACAGACAGCAGCCATAGTGCATCTGCGACTTTGAGGATACTCGGGACCGTATCACTTCTGCTCACCCCATACCTACTACTTGCATCAACACACAGACATTTCTTCCTTTTTTTTTTTTTTTTTTTTTTTTTTTGGCGGTACTGGGGGTTGAATCCAGGGCCTTGCGCCTGCATGCTCTGCAAGTGTTGAACCATTGAGCTGCACCCTCAGCCCATTTTATTACTTTTTGAGACAGGGTCTAGCTAAGTTATGCAGACTGCCTCTGGTCTTGAATTTGTGATCCTCCCGCCTCCGCCTCCCGAGCCGCTGGGATTACAGGCGTGGGCCACCGCGCCCTTCACCCAGACATTTCTTAACAATTAGTATCCTCATCTGAGACTCTTAAACCGGTAGGGAATAGAAAAAACTTTTTTGCAAATATAAACACACTGGTAATTCTCAGGATATTGGCGGTAGATAACTATAGGAAAGTATTGACATTCCTGCTTATCATATTGTTTAAGCACCCAGAGCAGTGATTCAGAATCAGACATACTGTGTTTCTAAAGTATGATGTAATTTTTTCCACTGATTTGTGAGGCTGACCACACTAAGCCCAAATTGCACATGAGTAGCATTCTGAAGACTTTTCTATTAGTACTTTTTCTCTGACAACTCCATACACTGAATGGGGCTGATTTTTTTTTTAAATGAATATCAGTGGATATCTTTGCTATCTCCCAGCCAAAGGGGAAACTTTGTGGGAAAAAACTGAGCAAGACTGTAGCATTTAGTTCAACCATTTTCTAATACCGTTCTGCCTAATCTACAGACAAGAAAGTTTATCCATTTTAAAGAACTTTCTAAAAGGTTAGCACAATATTAAGTTTCTCTTATTTCCATTTGCCAAGAGGTGAACAAGCCACTTTTCTGGTTTCTGCAAGAAGGGAAAACTGATTAGAAAGAGAATTAAGGGGGCCATAAAGTAGGAGATTAACAAATAATGAACATTCATCAAGAAAAAGTTAAGCTAACTTCTCTAGCCAGTGCCATATTTTGGGAGGAGTGCTCAGGCCCTTATTGGTTTGAGTGTGACGTTGCAAGTCTTCAGACCAGACTATGGTCCCTTGTCCAGGACACAGAGGGCTGAATTTAACGCCTATGGAACAGGTACCTTTTCTCTTACACTGAACACCAAACTGTCCATAGGTCATTTGAGTTTGTCAAATTTTTGCTTCATATTGTGGAGTTTTCAGTCCCTACTAAATAGCTAGCATTAATATAGTAGTTTCTCTGTATTAGGCAGTATTCCAAACACTTCCCAGAGATTCTTTCCCCAGCTCCTGTGACCACCCTATGAAGTAGGTACTATTTGTACCCTCAAACTATAGGGAAGGAAACCGACACACAGAGATGTGAAGTAATTCCCTCACAGCCATGCATCAGGGAATAGGAAGCCAATATTTGAATCTAGGCTCTCAAGCTCCTAAACCCACACTCTTTTAAACAAATTGTTGTTTTTGCCCCTAAACGTTGGAGACTAATTTTGGATGTGGTTTACTAGTACACTTGTGATAAATTCAGCCATATTGTTGTTAGGTGTGGTCAAGTCGGTGTCTGATTCATAGCAACCCTACATACAATAGGCAAAACATTATTATCAGTGCTTCTCTGCTCTCCATAGGGTTTTCAATGACTGACTGTTTTTTGGGAGTGGGTTGCCAGGTCCTTCTCCCAAGCCTACAGCTCCTGGTGTTCCCAGGTGGTCTCCCATCCAGGGACTAACCAGGCCCAACCCTGCTTAGCTTCTGAGATCTTATGGGATCTCATGCCACAATGGTACGGCTGCAGGCAAATTCAGCCATATCTATTCACTTATTTATTCCACATCGTGTATTGGGAATTTTAGGAAAGCCAAGTAGCATGGTTGGCCCCGGATAAATCCAGAGACTTCCTTCTCAGGTGAGAAAGGCTGAAAAGTAAGCCATGATTACAGTGTGGCAAACACATGCTATAAACGAGTGGGACAAGGATGGCTATCTGTGAGGAACAGTGAGAGAACATCTAGATCTCAGTGAGTTAGGGAGGCTTCTCAGCAGAGGGATGGACGAGCTGAGTGTGGATACAAGGTAAGAGTAAGCCAGGTAGCAGAAGTGCCAAAGGAACTCGGGGTGTAATAATGATATGCCTGGAGGAAAGGAAGCACAGAAGAACAGGAATGTGTCTTCAACTGCAGCACTGTAGTCGCTATGGCAGGGTCAAAGCCTTCTGCCATGGTGTGGTGGACATGGGCTGACAAAGCATGGGGCACCTGTGACCTAGAATGTGAGCTCACAGAAGCTCAAGCTTTCTGTATTCCAGGCACTGAAGCACGGGCTTCGTACCAATGACGTCCTTTCATCCTTACAACTGCCAAACACAGAGACTGTGGCTGTTTCATTTCACATGGGATAAGACTGAAGCACAGATGTTAAATCATTTAGCCAAGGTCACACACACAGAATTTGAATTATGGAAGCTGTGTTAGCTTTCTGTCATTGTAATGAATTCCTGAGGCAGGCAGATGACATATAAGAAGGAAAAATTTATTTTGACTTCTGGTTTCAGAAGTTTCAATCCATGATCACTTGGCCATGTTTCTTTATTCCTCTGGCAGTACAGGACATGGCAGCAGATGAGGGTGCTTAGCTCATGTTGCCTGGGAAACAGAGAGGATGCCAGGGTCCCAGTTGCCCTTTCACAGGCACGTCCCCACTGACCTGCCTCTTCCACTCTGTCCTGCCTCCTAAAGGATCCATCACCTAGTTGCACCACAGGCTAGTGAACAAGTCTTTAACACTTGAGACTTTAGGGGACATTCAAGATCCAAGCTATAACAGTAGGATTCCATACCTCATGCTCTTTATCCTGCACTGTAAGCAATCCCAAAACAATCAGCCATTGGAAACCCTATGGGGGTCCCTATGAGTCAGACAGACCTGATGGCACCTGACAACAACAACATACTGACAGACTCACAGTAGGTCAATGAGATTGAACTTCCTAGAATGTTTTTAGCAGACACATCTAGGAACTGGCATTTTAGTAAAGCATATTCCCCCGGGCTAATTTATTTTTGGGTTAGCTTAATTTGTACAATAATAAAATTGCCACAATTTAACCATGCTTACTATTTCCCAAGTGCTATAAAATCATGTTTGTTATTTCATTTTATTTCTACCCGAGGCAATGAAGTTTGTGACAAATTAAGTAATGTAACAAAATAAAATTGATTAGTATTATATAGCTTCTAGTGTCACAATCAAAATACAAACTCAGTCTGATTCTGAAATATATTTTATTTTGCAATATTCCTTTCATAACAAACTTGTAATTTTTTCACAAGCTTGTGTTGCAAACATCTCAGGCTTTAATGTGATTAAAGTCTCAGGCTTTAATGTAACCAATTCTAGTACTCTGGTTACAAGGTACTATTTAATTTGCATTACTCAAAAAATAAATGCACAAAGCTCAACTGCTAATGCATCATTTGCTAGTATTTAAATATTTATGATCTTGTTTCTTGGAAGTGAGTACTCATCAATTTATGATGTGATTCTCTTATGGTTGTGCAAGCTAAGTCCTTTTAAAGTGACCTCAAAATGTAAACTGCTAAATTTCTGAAATTTTCTATAATTACTTCAGTGAAAATTAAATTCTTCTAACCTTTATATTGATTAGGAGTAAAGCAATTGTAAGTAATTCATATGTTTATGATGAACAAGTTGTATTTCAGACATTCCTATTGATTATGAAGAAACTCACTGAAAGCTCTTTGATAAGCGTGGCACCATGATGCACACCTATAATAGCAGTGACTTGGGAGGTTAACACAGGAGGATCTCAAGTTCAAGGCCAGAAACAGCCTGAGTAACTTAGTGAGACCTTGTCTCCAAATAAATTAAGAAGGGGTTGGAGGTGTGACTCAGTGGTAGAGTACTTGCCTAACACACATGAGACCCTGGGTTCAGTCCCCAAGTACTGGAAGAAAAAAAAAAAACCTCTTTGATCTAACAGCCATCATGCTATAGGGTTACAGTGATTTAAGTAAAGTTAGTTGAAGTTTGAATTTTAGATCTACCACCTACTTTTCTTAGTTTCCTCTTTTGTAATATATATATATATAAAATGTTGTTGTTGTTGTTGTTGTGTGCTATGGAGTCATATCTGACTCATAGCAGCCCTCATAGGGTTTTCAGTGGCTGATTGTTTTTCAGGGTTGCCTTGGGGATGGATTTCCATGTCCTGCTCCCATTTTGGGGGTGCTGGGGATTGAACCCGGGACCTCAGAGACTGCAGAATGATGCCTTACCAATTGATCTATATAATAATAGCTACCTCATTGGGTCAATGGGAATATTAAATGTAAAAATTCATATCCTATAAAGCAAAAACAACTTAGTGAAGCCAGGCACAGAGTAGGCATTCTACAAACTTCCTTACTAACTCTTTTATCTATTTCATCCTCTCTCTCATTTCCTCCAGCATAGCAGATGCACTCTACCTTGCTATGTATTACCATTGATAATTGCAGACATATTGGCAGTCCTACTGCTTATTTTAGTTCACATAGATCCTTATCATTAGCTGTGGTTTGAACGTGTCCTCTCAAAACTACAGCTGTAGCCATGGTGATAGTATAAGAGGTGGGACACTTAAGTGGTAATTAGCTGTGAGGGTTCCTCCCTCATGAAAGCGCGTATAAAAGGCTTCACACAGCAGAATCCACTTAGCTTATTCTCTTGCCCTTCTGCTATGTGAAGTTGCAGCAAAAAGCCCCTCACTAGATGCCAGAGACTTGATCTTGGACCTGCCAGCCTTCAGAAATATAAGAAATAAAGGTTTGTTCTTTCTAAATTGCCCAGTGTCATATGTTCTTTCATAGCAGCACGTAACGGACTAAGATACCACCTGTCCTGCCTTTTACTAACTCATAATCATTCTACATTTTAATACTCAGTTCCAAACCCATGAAAGTTTTCTTGTACAATCACTTTCTCTTTGAACATTTGCTTTTCTTATGAATGAGCCATGTTTAATCTCAAGTACCCAGAAATACATAAGTGGGTACATTTTCCTAAACTGTCCTCTTTTGTGGCATTGATTTGAAATTGCCCAAATGTATGTCTAATCACAGGTTCCATACCAACTACCTAGATGAGTTTGGACAAGTCAATCAATCTAGATCACATTTCCAGAATCCGAAGAATATATAGACTATTTCCTTGGTTTCGTTAACTGCAAGTGGGCGTGTAAAAGTTAGGGCATAATAATTCCTTCTCTTAAAATATCTAATTCTCTCAGATTCATCACATGCCATCTTTCCTCCCTTCTCTAATATCAAAGGAGGACTTAACAATTACTACTAGTGATCAGTTAGCCCAATTTTACGTGCCTTGGGAGAATTGCCTGGACTATTTAAATATAAGTGGTGAAACATTCACTCTTGCCTGTCCTGATTCTATCACCAGGAAAGGAGCCCACACTCTGACCTGCCTTTGCTCTGGGCTTTATCCTAGTAGCCTAGACATGAGCCATTTGCACAGCCTACTTAACATATGGGGCTGGGATTTAGCTCAGTTGGTAGAGCGCTGCACTGCAGTCTCTGAGATCCCAAGTTCAATTCCCAGCACCGCAAAAATGGGAGAAGGACCTGGCAACCCACTCCCAAGGCAATCCCGAAACAGCCAGCCATTGAAAACCCTATGAGGGTCGCTATGAGTCGGATACGGACTTGACGGCACCTAACAACAACTTAACATATGCCTCTTCTGTGGGGCGCAGGTTATTCCTGGGGGAAAAAATTGTGAAGAACAACTTAGCTCCCTCCTTGATCTATGAATATTTGTTAATATTTGGAGCCAAAATAAAATAGAGCACAAGAGGTTTCAGGAAAATAAGGTTAAGAATAGAGTCAGACTTCTTAAAATCCTCTTCCCATCACTGTGTATCTTTGTTAATTTTGGAGAAGAAAATTTCTTTTCAGTACCTTAGTTGCTACATTGCAAAAGTGAAGATAATAATACTATGTAAGTTTATTATAAAGATTAGATAGGATAATATGTATATAATCAGTTGTCAGTTCATTGCTGGTGGTTATGGTAGTACAAAGAATAGTAGTTTTCCTTCATTCCATTCTTTTTGTCTTCCTATACAACAATGCCCTGAGAGAATCCCAGATCTGTCTCCAAGTAACTTACCTAGAGGGTGAAACCTGCCTTATTCCTTTTCATTTTCTCACAACCAGTAAGAAAATCCTGACCATGAGACCACAGCATTTAATGTACTCTGGAGATAAGGTAGGCACCTACTGTGACATCTAACCCACTGGGCCTACCACATTGCTACTCTTTTGAGTTGCCTGAGTGCTTGAGGACACCTAAAGTATACTTATGCATATATATGAACATTGGTGTATTCATTTTAGCCAACCAAGTAGTCAATAACCATGATTTACTTGGAGAGTATTAAAAACCCAGTGAACTATAGAAGCAAGACAGGAACTGAGCTTGGAAGTCTATCTTGATCTAGATTGTTAAAAGTCACTAGGAAGGTAAATGCAAGCGATGCTTAAGTCTTCACTTTGATGAATATGTGGAGGGTTATACCCATAGCTAAAGTTCTCAGCAGTATTAAAAATAGAAATTAGAAGCTCAAATTTAGGTTTCTCTCAGATTCAATGAAGAACTTAAAAAGATGCAGATCATTATACGTGTAGGTTACACCTTTCACAATGGCAGAGTAAAGACTAATAACCTTGACTTTATTAAGATCAGTTTTCTCTATAATTACAGCACCTCCAAAATATTTTCTGGTCTGCAGTGTTGTTACTGGCACTATATTATTTATCAGTATCATTTTTTCTGGTGCCAGTAAGTTTAAACTATATAAATTTAAACCTTTGCCATGTATCTTTATCAATCAGATACCAGTATCATTTTGTTCTGGACCACAAGATAAAAAGAAGCCTATTGATTTAAAGCTTTTTGAATAAGGGGATTATTTTATCAAGTCTCTAAAGTTATTTATTGGGAATCATTGACCTATTTATTATAAAATGTCAACTTCCATGCTTAAAAGGAATTCTTTAGGTGTTCCTATTCTGGCTTTTCTAGATCCCAATTCATTTTTCTCAAATGTACTCTTCCTGACTTTTTATCCCTTGGTGGGAGAGCAGCATTTAGAAAGTTGGACTTACAGATCAGCATTAATGAAAATAACAACCTTAGAAGTAAGCCACTCTGAAATTTTAATGCTTGGTCTCTCTATAGGACCTATATTAATTTCCTTTGCAAAAGTGGTATTTTTAAGAGTAAGGTTCTTATCTAACTTATTTGTGTTTGGTACATCTAAAAGCTGAATAACATTTAGTGCTTAATTTATCTTTAATGACTAATGATACTTTATGATTCCCTTTTCTTGTCATTTTTTATTCAAATATTGATATTAGTGAACATGATTTAAAATTATTCCATTATCTTTCTCTTACTCAAGCATATTTAAATGTCTTTGTGCTCTTTAAAATAAGAAAAAATAAAAATTTTCAACTGTATCTTTGGCATGGAATTTGAAGCTTCTATATTCACAGCCCTCTTTAAAAGTTTGCAAAAGTCCAAGGATTATGGCTGATCTTAGAGGCAGAGGAATTGCAACAGCAACAGAAAGTAATGCAAATAATTTTCACCAATCATAAAAATGTTGCTCTGATAATGATGTTGACTTTTTTGTGGGAATGTAGAATTATAGGTAACATCAGAAAGTAATAAGAGCATTCTTTCATAAATACATTAGCATGCACTTCTTTCCATTTTTCCCCAAATATTTTTCTCCATTTGTTCAGAAAATCTTTGAAAACTTATTCATACAACTCTTTTCCTATCAAAGAATCCCTTGCAGTTTTCACATTAAGCATTTGTATATACCTCATCTATGTTTAATCCTTTTTATGCCTCAATTAAACAGAAACTTAAAGCACCAAATTCTTTTCTGCTCTTATGCACTTTGACATTTGAATACTGACAACTTTAATCAAGTTCCTCATAAAGCAAGTGTAGGATCTTTTTGGCATCAAAATTATCCCACAGAGCTGTAATTAAAACGAGGTGGCTGCCAGCTGCTGTAGTGCATGCCTATAATCCCAGTAACTGGAGAGACTGATCCAAAAGGATCATGAGTTCAAGGCTGGAGACAGCCTGTGAAATTTAGTGAGACCCTATCTCAAAATTTAAAAAATAAAACAAGAGACTAGAGGTGTGGCTTAGGGATAGGGCACTTGACTAGCATGCCCAAAGCCCTAGCTTCAACATCCAGAACTGCAGCCCCCTGCCCCCCAGTACTGCCAATAAATAAAATAAAGTAGAAAAAAGAAAAAACCCTGAAGGCAGAAATTTATATAAACTGAATCATTTGTTTTCCTACTTCATAATGCACCATCTATAAATGTGATAAAGCATGCCTTCTTTGTAGAGGGAGGTCTAGACGTGGGGAATGCAAGGAGAGATTGTCCTGTGTTGC